>MNCI01016861.1:2972-58929 GCA_015680685.1 Gnetum montanum | reverse complement strand
GGGGGCCTTGGGGGGCGGAGGGGGGCATGGGTGTGTGAGCGGGGGCGTGGGGGGGATGGGTGGTTAGGTGGGCGCCGCAAGCGTCCCTTACGGCCCGTGGTGACCCAGTTGCCCTCCTCGAAAAGCTGGCGGGCCAGGTTATTCGATCGGGACCTGCGAAACCGACAATCTGCCTCGCGATGGCTCGGCTTACCACAGCACCCGCAACCGTCAGGCTGGTCCGTGCGGGGGACCGTGCCGTGCAGCGTATGGTCCTTAGTGTCCATGTTTTTATAGGTAATTTGGAGGGATTCCTTCCCCCCTGGGAGTTCCAAGACGACCTCCCGGACGAAGTCGGTCGCCGCCAGGGTTCGCCAGACACAGAAACGGGCAAAGCCTATTCGTTCCAGCGACCTCGTAACCTTGTCGAAAGCGATGAACTTGCCGAAGTGCCCCGCCACCTCCTGCAAGAACTCAAGACTCCATAACTCCCACGGGATGTCGGCCACCTGGATCCAGACTGGGGCACAGGTAAACAGGTCGGGTTCTCTGTGGGCACCGGGGCACCAGGGGGTCAAAGCGAGACCACGGACCCCATAGAACCAAGGCCCGCCGAGAAGAACGGAGTCACGGGCTTGCGAGGGGAGGACAAAGAGGAGTAGATCCTCCGAGAGGCTCCGGACAGTAACGTCCTCGATTTTCCACTGCTCCTTGACCCAATGGCGAGTCAGGTCAAGCCGAGGATGGCTCCCCTGGGAGATGAAGCGGCCAATGAGGCTCCGTTCCATGGTACAAACGCCTTCGGTAGGGGGGTGGCGGATGCGAAGGCGCAGGGTGTTGTCAAAACAGGAATGAGCCGCGATGGTTCCTCCAATTGCTGCGGTCACCATGGCATCCTTCGCCGGGGTTGCGGTCGCTAGGGGCACTATCCCAGTGGTCGCTGTCACCGTAGTCACTGCCGTGGTAGCACCATCCGCCGAGGTTACCGCGGCCGTGGTTGCTGCCGCCATGGTAGCAGCGGCCGCGGTTGCCGCCGCCGTGGTAGCAGCGGCCGTGGTTGCTGCCGCGGTTGCCGCTGCTATGGATGCTACCGCCGTGGTTGCTGCCGTGGTTGCTGCCATGGTTGCCGCAGCCGTGGTTGCTGCAGCAGTTGCCACTGCCATGGATGCTGCCACCGTGGTTGTTGGTCTTTCATCAATGTCCACAGCATGGAAGGGGTAACTCATGCCTAGGCGGCCTTCCAAGGGTGAAGATCTGATTCCACTGAGAAAATGATCTCCATGATACTATTTAAATAGAAGTGTTTTTTTTTTGCCTTCTCCACTTTTTCAAAGTTTTTAATGTACTATTTGTTTTACCAAATTGCAAACTTGGTAAAGATTTGAATAGATAATGTACCCTTGAATATTTCATTTATTAAGCCATAGAAATCTTTCATTAAATCATTTTAATCGTTGGTTTCCATCATCACTTTTTAATAATATTTATCTAATGAAGATGCATAAAGATTATGAATGTAGTAAGGTTATAAATTGAAAAATAGCTTCAACCTTTAATGACATCATCTATACTTACAAAGCATAATATCATATTATGTTTATCTCTTCACTTTAAATTTATAAAGTAAAAAAAATTGAATTTTGTATATTTATTTGATAGAGCATGACCCCATATAACATGGTGATAGAGAATAGTAGGTTGAACAATGGCATGATAAAGTCATTTTTAGATATCCCAAGCTAGAATAGATTCCTTTTCATATTTTCTTTCTCAAGTAAATAAGGCTTTCATACCACTTGCAACTCTTTAAGCCATAATCCATTTATGATTGAAAGAATATTCTAGATAAGGATATTTGTAAGAGAAAATTATGTCCACATGTTCATGTCCTATAGTAAAAGTGTACATCTTCTTTCATGTACCACAAATTATAATTGTTAATTTTGAACATTAACTTTTATTTTTGAATGCTAAGAAAAGTTATTAAAAGTATTAAATTTCACTGTAATCCTTCAATTGAATTTAAAATTAAGGCAACATTATTAATATAGTGTAAGACTCTAACAATGTTGCTTTCAATTGTAATTGAAAAATGAGTTATTATTTTATGCATTCATTCTTCAAGTTCATCAATAAAAAGACCAAATAAAGGAGAATAAAGAGGACATCCTTATTTAACACTAATAAACTATTAAATAAAATTCTTTCTTTCTTGTTTATATACTGAATATATATCTCTTCATAAAGTTTTTGGATAGCCAATTACAGTATGTCAAAAACTTCTAAATTTTCAAAGTGCCTCCATAACTTATTTCAAATGATACAATAATAGACCTTAGAAACATTTATAAAGTAAATCAAAGTTTTCTTGTGTTGACCTTTTACTCTATCAACAAAAAATTTTAAAGTAATTGATGGGTTATCATTTTGTTGGCCGCGATATCACAGCCTGTCTCCTCATCTATAAATAAGAGGTAGATAGATCTGGTAGGTAGTTTTTGAGTTTCTTTAGAGTCTTTAAGTGTTTAAGTTTTAAGTAGTTCTTCTCTCAACCCTTTTCTCCCAGTGCATGCCCGCAGTGTGGTGATTGTAATTGTACGGCATCCTTATTTGAGTGTGATGTACTTGGACACACACATGACCAAAAATAAAGATCGAGATTACTTCATCATTGCAATATTCACTTAGTTTAATTAATTAATTGCTTTCGTAGTTAATATTTCTTGACCCTAAACTCCTATTAAACATGGAATGAGTACGACTTGATCACGAGCATTTAAGTGTGACTACTTGGTAACCCAATAGTGTCTCTAGGATCTATGCTTGGTAATCTGAGTGGTAGTCATGCACGAGATCCAAGATGTGTATGAATGATTAAGGAACGGATGCCCATGGCACTTAGGCTAGCTTAGAATCTCTCTCACCCTCTCTCTCTTAGCTTAGTTAATATTACTTCTCATCATACCCAGGAGTAGCATTAGTGTAGGGACATATCATACACCTCACTCAGGACTAAACCATATGTGACAGAGCTAATACTAGTCTAGGTGGGAAGACATTGAACTACGATCTAAGAGTGACTATCTAGATATCACAACTAGTCCATCTGCAGAGTTCGACCAGATCATGCATGAAATGCTCGTATTCTTATGGTTGAGTGTAGGGATTTCTCACCACTCATTAATAATGAAATGATCTATAGTAGAGTGTTGTCTAAATCCTACTTGGGAAATTGCATGTATATGATTTTCTTTGATACATCTTCCAAGCATAGATTCTAGAATAGTGTTGAGAAGCTTGGCAAAAATACTACTAATGATAATCAATCTATAATTATTTAAATCTTTTTTGTTCCCTTTTTTAAAGAGTATAACTACTTTATTATTGTACCATTTAATTTTTAACCCTATTTGCATAGCCAAATTTAACTTCTTTTAGATGACATTTCATATCAATAGAGCTCTTTATTTAAACATTTTTCCATATAAATTATTTACATCAACATCTTTTCCTAATGATATTTTTTTATCCCTGCATTATGTCATTAAAAAGAAATGAACAATGTATTATTATTATTATAAAAATATGCTATTTGATCATTGCTATGAAATAGAGCTTGATAAAAATTCTCAATATCTTTAAGAGAGAAAGCAAAGTATATTCTTCTCTTTATTTCAAATAAATGATATAAATATTTAGGATCTTACTTTATCATTTCTAATAAACTATTTTGTCTTTGTCTTTTTCTAAAAAATTCCCTCTTCTTAGTTCAAATCATATGTTTATATGCCTTGATAGTCTTTAGTAACTTTTGAGTCTTCAATATAATTCTATCTTACATTCTTCATTAAATCATTCTTGATTGTTTGTATTTTGGTCTTTAGAAATGTTTAAGATAATTATAATTAGAGTTTTTGTAAGACTCATACTTGGATTTCAAATCTATTGAATTTCATCTTGAAAATCCTACTTCATTTTTGTCGTTATTCTAAAGTGTTGCCTCCTAAAATATCAAATATGTTGTGTATCTATTAATAATATTAAGTATAAAGGGAGATTGTAGGATTAAAATATTTCTTCATCTACTTCAAAACATTTAATGTTGCTAACATTGTCTGGCCTAGAAAGAAGAAAATCAATATTCAAGCTATCTTATAATTCTGTAAAAGAGAAGCTACCTAATTTTGAATATTTATTAATGCCATTTAGAACCAATAAATGTAGTCCTTATCCCTATTCTAATAATTTTTTTTTCCTATGATAAATTACTTATCTTCAAAGCATCAATTTCATTCTATACTCTTTTCATATTATAAAAAACCTGGACGATTCTAGTGACTAATATGAATCTAATCAAAACTAATTCTGGCATTAAAATTACCAAAAAATTAAAGTTTTTCTCTTTAGAAAAGCTAGCAATATCCATGTTAAACAATTAAAAAGGAAAATCTTGTGATAAACCTTATTATTCATGCTTCTCTTAGTACAAAGTAACAAAAAGCTAAAAAAATAGATTTTATTTTTAGTTAAAAATGCTAATTATATTCATATATCTTTTCTGATAATATTTGTAGCATAATGTATGGTTCCCTTATATCAATTTTATTTTCCATTCCATTGTAAGAGGTAGATTTATTTTCCATATTGTTGCTAAGTCATGTAGTATGTGGGTCCATGTCTTCAAGTCTCTATGTAACGACATAATTTTGTATTTTTAAAATGAGAGGAAAAGAGAAGTAAAAGTGAAGTCAAATATAGGTCTTTCAATATCACATGTTATGCATTTCACCCTTGGGATCACCTAAGGCCCCATGTGGCCATTTCTCTTATGTTGGAACTACATGAAAATCATAGGTGGCACATCCATATGAGTTGGGACTATATGTCTCCTCTCCTTGTGCTATAGTTGATGATTAGGTGGGTCATTTATAGCCATGCTTAGACTTGAGTGTGCTTATAAGCACTTCTTCAATTTTCTATTTATTTCATGCATGGACTCTTCTCAAACTTGAGGCATTCTAAGAAAACTTCATTAATGTATGAATAAAGCTTTAAAAAATAGAAGAAGAGAAATGTTTGCCTCCATATCTTATTTTATTTGTTTCATCTATTTCAATAACATTCAATTATATCATTGTTTCATCAATTTCACCCTTGTTCGAATTCCATATTATCTCCATTATCATTCAAGAGAAGAAAGAAGAAGAAGATCTTACTTAGAGATCAATCTTCATTGTTTCAATTTATGGATTTCTTGTTGTTACAAGTGTAAGAAGAATTCCAAGTTGAAGGAGATGTTTCTTGGTCAACCAAGAATCCATTAGAGCTTAAGAGAGCAAGATTTGCTGAAAATTTTATTTTATTATAAAAGTGGGATCAAGAACTCCCAATACTTAGCCATTTGGGCTACTCTTGTTGTTGCTAGGTTGACATCAAAGCCCTTTACCCATGCATAGTTCATGATCATTTTCTACATCATTTTAAAGTTGATTTTAGTACCCTTTTTAAATCATGTGCTCATCATGAGCTGATCACAACTAGTGGTTTGCTTAGAGATATACCACAAC
Organism: Gnetum montanum; assembly: GCA_015680685.1. NCBI lineage: Eukaryota > Viridiplantae > Streptophyta > Gnetopsida > Gnetales > Gnetaceae > Gnetum > Gnetum montanum. Next base: position 53,383 of record MNCI01016861.1, on the reverse strand, counting down.
CTCACTACAAGTCATGGTATTATAAAGGAGAAAAGGCCACTATTTTGGCATACCGCAACTTCACCATGAGTTATGGTTTTAATGTACAAGTAAACATGACTCATGGTCTAGATAGAAATTAAAGAAAAGGTCAAAGGTAGAAGTTTGACATATTCTATATCAATCACAACTTGACCATGATCCATGGTCATGACACCACAATTGCATCATGACTTGTAGTCAAAATCCTATGAGTTCTTCATGACTTATGGTCATTATCCTTAGCTTCATGACACACCATAACTTGACCATGATCAATGGCCTCAACAACCTCACCATGTCTTGTGGTAATCAATTCTTAAGATGAATTTTGAGGCTTGGTCAATAGTTCCAAAGAGCAAAAAAGAACCTTATTTTGCTACCACCTTGGACATTTTCTATTTGGACTTGTTTATGAAAAGATTTTCAAATTAGAATAGCCAAACCTTCAAAAGTTCTTCCATGATCTCCATTTCTTTTGTAATGAAAAGATAAAATAGAAAAATTTAGAATAAAAATTTCTATAGAATCTTTAGTTTCCCATGTCTCAATAATACCAAAAATGTTAAATTTATTAAAAAAAATATTTTGTATAATACCTTCACTTTATCTTCTACTGATCCATCAATGTTTAAAAATATACAATCAAGATATTTTATATCTTCTTTGTGAAGCTTGATAAATCCAAATTTTTCTTAGCAACAATATCGAGTATCCGATATCCGAGCCATGATATCGAATTCCCAATATCAAGACACAAGATACAATGTTGCGTATCCAACATCATGAATGTGTGTGAGCTTATAAATACAACACTTAGGTGCATTGTCCACATACAATTTTCATTTTACACTTAGTGAAATTCTGTTAATTTTTTTTCTTGATTTTAGTAGTTAGCACTTAAGAGTGTATGCCCGTAGTATGATGTTTAGTAATTAAACGAAGTCTTTATTTGAGTGGAATGTACTTGGATACGTTTCATGCATAGAAATAAAGATCAAGATTACTTTGCTGAAGCATCACTTGGTTTTTACTATTTATACTTAGAATAATTTTCCTACTTTGACTTAGCTTAATGTTTATTGTTTTCTATAGTTACTAATTTACTTTCTATGCACATTATCATTACTATTGTTAAACAAAATAGATATGAATGATTCTAAGCATTAAGCATGATCATTTGGTAACCAGTAGTATTATCGCTTAGTTCGCCCAATAGCAGAATACGTGGTAATCCCAGTAATGATTGCATGAGTCCAAGACGTGTCTAGAGAATCAGGAACAGATTTCCATCACATAGGCTAGATTAGATTTGTTTACTATTACTTAGATTTAGAAACAATTCCACTTACTTTATGTTTACTAGGACCAATATGGCCTACTCAACATCAATTATCATATGCCTCACCGTGAGTTAAACCATACACATCAATTTTACTAACTCACATGGGAAAACAACAATCATGAACTCTAACCGATTACTAGCATAATTACATTGCCTTATCCACAGAATTCGACCGGGCTACACGTGAACACTCATAACTCGTATGGTTGAGTGTTGGACTACTCCATTGCTCATCAAAGCTTTTTGAATATTTAGTTTTGATAATTACTACATTACCTCTTAGGTCCAAAAATGCTATAAAACTGTCTGCTCTTGTTTCTTTTACTTTCCTTCATTCTATAGATCTTTTTGCAAGTTCCCTTTTGATGAGATCTTTATTCATTCAAATTTTATAATCCTTTTAAGTGATTGCAATGTTCCTAAACTTTGGATCCATCAATTGTGTTATGAAATTTGATAACAATATGCCTAGGTTTATCATTTAGGCCTAGAATGAATTATTTCTTTTATTTTAGGCATTGCAATATGCCTTCCAAAGTAGCAAACTTGGCTTCCAATATGGTGATCTTATAATCCATCTCCTCCATATGTACTAGCAAATCTTTAATTTTTTCAATTAATTCTTCATACATTGTAGCCTTCAATACTTTGCTTTCATATTCTAATTTTTAAATTTTAAATCCTTTCAAGGTTTTGTAATCCAAATTTCATTTTGAAATCTTAAAATCAAAGTGGTTGTTTACATTCTTGCACATGTCTGATCATAGAAAGTCTTGTTTTAGAATCTTGATTTAAATGTTGTATGCTATCTTTGGGATCTTGTCACTTCTATTGAACCCTCCCTTCCTACATAATGCTTCCTACTATGCCTAGTCTAATCTACTTTTCTTTACCTAATTTACCTTGCCCTACCTAGTTTCCTGACTTTGTCCTCTTGCTCTGTTCAACATGATAGAAGTGTTTTATAAATTTGCAATTTATCCCAACTATTCAATGATCTATAATCATGTTAAAATTTGGGTCAACCTAAGTTAAACAATTATTATGCTAACTTTTGTGACTCTAAATTTGAAAGTGATGTTTTACTAAATCCAAAAACCTATGTGATCTATTATACAAAAATTACAATTGTATCATAAAATTGCAATGGATGAACATCATCATTATTTTGGTCAAGGCTATCTACCAACTGGCTAGACTTTCTCATAAAAAATAAATAATTGTCATCATCACCCTTGGTTGGCCAAGAGATGTAATTTTTCACTATAATTATTATGGATATTTATTGGTTAAACTTAATCACAGAAACTAATTATCATCATCATAGTGCTAGGTTAAGAAATAAACTTTTCTTTCCTAGAAATTACTATGAGCATGTAATGGCTCAACCAATTATCAACGCAAAATTAAAGGCCAAATATCTCCCATGGCAAGAATTATTTAGTTTTGACTTTTTTTCAATGTAAAAATCAATTCTCAATGAGTCAATTCTAGGATTTCAAAAGATTGTCAAATTAGCCTTGTCCGAACAAAATGAGGTCAGCTACTTAAGTTTCTTTTCCATTAATCTAGAGATAGATATTTGATTATTTGCAATTTCTTCTAGTAAATATATTTTTAGCGTTGGTAACATATTAGAATTTTGATCTACTTTAAGTTAAGTTAGGCGAAATTTTATAGAAACCCTTGTTTTCCATGAAAAATCAAAGGTTTTGAGGGTCATTTTTTGGACTTGCCGGACCCACCCAAACCTGCGGAGGCTGACAGATTTCTTGAGAGATTAAAATCTGACCTATTTTGTGGAGGAAATTATATTTTTAACCTACTTTATTGCACCTGCAAAGGTATTCTATTTTGATACTCTATACCAAAATTTTAAACTTTGTAAACCTGCAGAATTCCAGCTTGAGCGCAGCCATTCCAAAAGAATTAGACCTTTGTTCATCCATAAACACTCTTAAAAACCCCTGCCCTGGTAAAACGAACATTGACCCCGTGAATGGTGGTCTTTTATGTAAATTGTGCGTTGATCCCCTGCCCGTCCAAGGTATAATACTGTAGTTACCGCAACATGATATGAACCTTAGAATTCACAGCAGAAAATCACCTCTAGGTCTACAGCAAACAGGATACGACAAGCTAACTCTAAAAAGATTAGAGTTAAAGATAATGCTCACTGGCAACTGAGCCAATTATTGTCAGTATCAGAAAGTGTCAGCCACAGCTTGCTTGCTTCTCATAGCTGCCAAAGCCAACCAGTCTATTATCTCTCTCCTCCATTTTGCAATTTGCAAACCTATCCAGAAACAGATTACCGAATCAGTGAATGACTGGAAATGGATACTTCTTCCACATTTTCATGTCTTTGCAGTGTAAATGCTGCTCCTTGTAAATGCAACCCATAGTTGGAAACCAAACTCAAATACGAATCCCACTGAAAAACTAGTGAGAGCATCAAAAGAGGAGCAGAATTGGAGAAACGGCGACACTTCGGAATGAGAGATCTATGCACCACACTTTCATCACTACTTCCTCAACAACATCATCATGTATGTATGGAGACTCTTACCATTTTATAGTTTTTTCAGTTCAAATCCTCGATTTGAGGGTTTACTGTTTCATTTTAGCCAGTGTTCCCTAGTGGTGTAAACCTGTAAGGTTTTCAGGGAAGACCATGTTTGACTGACCGTTCGGATGAAGTAACCAAGTACATTGTCTCTCTAGAGGAAGAAATCAAGTAGCTTGAAGACAAAAGAGCCAGCATTCAATTCAGCTTCAGTACTGATCCGGATTCAGGAAACGAAAAGCTAGAGTTTCCGCGGATAACTTTGAAGAGAACAGGCGAAAGCCATTTACAGGTAATAATTGATGGAGTTAAGCAAGGTATGCGCACGTTCAGCTTACTGGATTGCATTGAATCGTTGGGTGGTTCGGTTGTTACAGCAGATCTGATTTCTTCCCGGGACTTGAGGTTTATTAGCATAGTATACAAGTTATTTCCCCAACCCGCAGGTCTGATTCTATTCCGTTTTGGATCTTTATGTTAATTTGAACCGTCCAGTTTGACCTATTAGATGTGTTTTTCTAGGTTTCGGGCTTAGAAAAAACTCTGGAAAATGATTTAATCTATCAAATTCAGAAACTTGTAGAGAGTGCTCGTATTCCTTACTACAGCAAATTCTCCCATCATATTCTATCCTACTTGTCCGAGGTGGATAAAATTGCTATGAGGGCTGCATTTTCGTTTTTAACTGGTTTTAGCCTTGCCCAAGAAATTGGGAGGTTTAGGGCTGCATTTTTCGTTTTTAACAACTAGTTTTAGGTGTGCCCAAAAAATTGGGGAGGTTTAGAATTTGTTTTGATTTTTTTTAAAAAAAATTCTTCTAACCAATTCATCATCTCTTGGTGTTGGGAAAAAGAGGGCACAACACCATGACCTGGCTTGTGAAGTATTTTCCCATTTGTCTGTTAAAGCAGGATATAAACTAATAGAGTAGACAGCTAAAGTAAAGTGCAAAATAATAGCATGCAATAACACAAAGATTTAAGTGGTTCACCATGGGCCAAACTTAGAATAAATATTCTTCTACTATAAATGGTAGGAATACAAAAAATGTCTCTCTTGTTAATTACTAGAGGTATATAAAATTGACAAACACTCTCAAGAAAAAATATTCTTAGAATAACAAGGAAAAATCTCACACCCCTTTAGAAAAATTCTTGAAACCCCAACCTCACAAAGCTTATTTGTGTGTCTCTCTCTTTGGCCTCTCTTTCTCACTCTAGCTGTTGGCTTCTCTTTTGCCCCTTTGCACTCATTTGCCATTTCCCTTGGATTTATAGCCAAGGGAAATGCCTTGTGCTGCATAACTTAGGCAACCTTTGTTGAGGGCTGCCTAACTTAACAGCCAACCTAGGTAGCTAATTTTATTTATATTAATGTGATGTGGGTTTCATGTTGGAGGAACCCACACACATCAATCTCCCCCTCTTGACTACATGAAGGACTTAGTTGTTCCAGCAATTTCTCAAGAAATCTCAATCTTGTCCTTCGACATAGTTTGTCATCATATCTAAACCATTTTCACTTATGTGAATCTTCCCCAATTCCAATTTCTTGGAATTTAATACATCTCATATCCAGTGATACCTCACATTAATATGCTTTGACCTTGAATGAAAAGATGCATTTTTACTGAGATGTATAGTGCTTTAACTGTCATAGTACAAGATATACCTGTCTTGCTTACACTCGAGCTCCTATAGGAATTTCTTCATCCATAGTAATTCCTTGCTAGCTTCGATAGTTGCAATGAACTTTGCTTCCATTGTTGAAAGCGCAACACATTTTTGCAACTTTGATTACCAAGACATAGATCCCCCTACAAAGGTTATCAGATAACCCAAGATGGATTTTCTAGATTCTATATCTCCATCCATATCAACATCAAAATATCCCTCTAGTTCAAGCTTCCATTTCCAAAATAAAGTGAGAGTTTGGAAGTTCCTTGAAGGTACTTAAAAATCCATTTAACTATAGCCCAATGCTCTCCTCCTAGATTAAAGAGAAATATTCTCACAACACAAACTACGTAAGCAATGTCTGGTCTTGTGCAAACCATAACATACATCAAACTTCCTACTACTGAAGCATATGGAATCTTGCTCATTTCTTCCTTCTCCTTTTCTATGGAAGGGCACTACTCCTTGCTCAACTTAAAGTGATTAGCAAGTAGTTAAGTTACTGGTTTAGCTTGGTTCATGTGGAACCTCTCTAGCACTTTCTCAATGTATTTCTCTTACGACAACCATACTTTCTTGGAACTTCTATCCCAGTAAATGCTCATATCAAGGATCTGCTTAGCTAGACCCAAATCTTTCATAGCAAAACATTTGCTAAGATCCTTCTTCAAATTCTTGATCTTCTAGACATCCTTGCCAACAATCAACATATCATCTACATAAAGTAGGAGGATAAGGAAGTTTCCATTTGCAAATTTCTTCACAAACACACAATGATCTACAATAGTTTTGTTGTAGTCATGCTCTATCATGAAAGCCTCAAAATTCTTGTACCACTATTGAGGTGCTTACTTTAACCCGTACAGACTCTTCTTTAGTCTACATGCAATGTTTTATTTTCCTTGACTTTGAACTTGTCTAGTTGCTCCATATAGATCTCTTTCTCCAAATCACCATGGAGAAAGGTAGTCTTCACATCCATTTGCTCAACCTCCAAGTTTAGACTTGCAACTAAACTCAAAATCATTTTGATGGATGCCATGTTTACCACTATTGCAAATATTTCTTCAAAGTTGATGCCTTGCTTTTAATTAAAGCCTTTCACAACCAACCTCACCTTATACTTTATTTCTTCTCCATAAGCCTTTAGTCAGTACAACCACTTATTCTTTAGTGCTTTTCTCCCTTTTGTTAATTCCACCAACTCCTATGTGTCATTCTTCTTTAATGACTACATTTTTTATTGCATGGCTTTGATCCACTCTTCCTTGTATTTATCTATTAGAGCCTCATCATAACTTTTAGGTTCTCCACCTTCAGTCAACAACACATACTCATTAGAAGGATACTTTTCAAAAGGATGGTGACTTCTTGTTGATCTCCTCAATGGTACTTCAACTACATCTTAACTTTATTGTTGACCATCATCTATGGAAGCCTAAGTAACTTCTTATTCATTTCCACCTTGATTCTGTGATTTAGGTGGAAGGATAGGATCATGATTCACCTTATCACTTTGCTTTGGTTTCTAGATCTTCTTGTTAATGTCTCTGATAAACTAATCTTCAAAGAATACAATATCTCAAATTTTGACTATTTTCTTTGTAACAAGATCAAATATTCTATAGCCAAACTCATCATTGTCATATCCCAAAAAGATGAATTCCCTGATTTTTCCATCATGCTTGGATCTCTCATCTTTTGGGATGTGCACAAATGCACTACAACTGAACACTTTTAGATGATCATAGAAGATATCTTTATTACATCATACTTTCTATGGAATATCTCCATCCAAAGGAATTGAGGAAGAAAGATTGATCAAATCAGCAACTTTCTTCACCACTTCACCTCAAACTATTTTGGGTAACTTTGCAAGCAACAACATGCTCCTAGACTTTTCCACAATAGTCTGATTCATCCTTTCAACTAGACCATTTAGCTAAGGATTCTTTGGAGGAGTCTTCTAGTGTTGGATACCATAACTCTTGCAATACTTGGAGAATGCTCCCAAGTATTCACCTCCATTGTCTGTTTTGATACGCTTCAACGTCTTACCAGTCTTTCTTTGTACACTCAAATGGAATTTCTTGAATAGATCTACCACTTGGTCTTTCATTGTCAAGGTGTATCACCACACCTTTCTGGAGTGATCATCAATAAATATAACAAAGTAGTATACCCCACCAAGTGATCTTGTTGGCATAGGATCACAAATATCAAAATGCACCAAATCTAAAACATGCTTACTTCTATGTGGAAGTGAGCTCTTGAAGGAGACTCTATGCTACTTTCTAGCTAAACAATCTACATAGCTCTTCAAATGTGTGTCTTTCACCTTTGAAAGTATATTATTCTTGTCTAGGATATCTAACCTCTTTTGGCTAATGTGGCTAAGCCTTTTATGCCAGCTCTATTGTTGCTTCATCCTCTGCCACATTGATGATTTCTTTGATGGCATGTGCTTGTGTCATGTATAGAGAATGCTGCTTCTTTCCTATGCCTACCACTAAGGAACCCTTGGAGAGTTTCCAATGTCCTTCTTTGAAGTTGTTCTCATAGCCATAATTATCTAGTTTCATTATAGATATCAAGTTCAATCTAATATCTAGAACATGTTTGACATTTATCAAAATTAGTCTGAAACCAGTATCTATCCTCAAGCAAACATCTCCAATGCCAATTGCTTTGCTTGAATAATCATTTCCCATCTTTAGTTCATCATAGTCTTCTTGAGTGTAGGATAGAAGAAGTCTCTTTTGGATGTCACATGAATACAAGAATCACTATCAATTATCCAATGCATTTCTTGGGTTGCCAAATTGATAGTATCAGCATCACTCATGTCTCTGAGGATGTAAGCCTCCTTATTGACAACTGAAGCTCGATCTTCACAATTCTCATTTGGTTGTTGTTGTTGTTGCTGCTCTCGCTTAAGCTTTATGCAATTCTTCTTCATGTGTCTCTTCTTTCCATAGTGATAACACTCAATCTCCTTTTTTGATTTGGACTTACTTCTAACATTTCCATGCTTTTGTGGATCTTTGCTCTGGCTCCACCCCCAATTTTCTGTAACCAATGCCTTAGAATTAGAACTTGTGGAGCCCATCATCTTTCTCCTAATTTCTTCATTCAGGAGATTGTTCTTGATTTGGCTAAACGATACAACTCCATTTAGAGTTGAGTTTGTTATTGACATTCTAAATGTCTCCCAACTTTGTGGCAAGGAACCAAGAATTATCAAACCCTATAATTCTTCGTCGAAGTTGATCTTCAAATCTACAATTTGATTCATAATGTCCTGCATCTCACTGAGGCGGTTAGATATGGAAGTACCTTCTTTGTACTTGGTGTTCATCAATTTTGTTATCAAGTACATTTTATTTCCTCCCATTTCTTTGACATACATCTTCTCTAACTTATCCCATAGACATTTGGTAGATTTTTCTATGGAGACAAGATGATAAACATTATCATCCACCCAATAGCGAATGTACCCTACAACTTTCCTATCCAACATTTTCCACTCCTCATCATCCATTATTGCTGGCTATTTACCAATGATAGGAGCATAACACCTTTTATAGTATATAAGGTCTTCCATTTTCCCCTTTCATAACTGATAATTTTTAGAATTTAAATAAACCATTCTACCAGTATTTATATCCATGCTACTGACTCCACTACTATTGCTAGTGTTTGTCATAATAACACAAAAATACTCACAAATTTTGCAACAAAGATTTACGTGGTTCACCATAAGCCAAACTCAAAATAAATATTCTTCTACTAATAAATGGTAGGAATAAAAAAAATGTCTCTCTAGTTAATTACTAGAGGTATACAAAATTGACACACATCCTCAAGAAAAAATATTCTTGGAATAACAAGGAGAAATCTCACACCCCTTTATGAAAAATTCCTAGAAACCTAACCTTACAAGACTTATTTGTGTGCCTCTCCTTTTGGCCTCTCTTTCTCACTTTGGTCGTTGACTTCTCTTCTACCCCTTTGCACCCATTCACCATTTCCATTGGCTTTATAGCCAAGGGAAATGCCCTTTGCTACCTAACTTAGGTAGCCTTTGTTGAGGGCTACCTAACTTAGTAGCTAACTTGGGTAGCTAATTTTGGCTGCCTAACTTAGCAACCAACCTGGGTATCTAATTTTGGCTGCCTAACTTAGCAACTAACGTGGGTGGCTAATTTTGGTTGGCTTAGAGGCAACCTTCCTTCCCCTCCTTTTTATTTATTTATATTAATGTCATGTGGGCTTCATGTTGGAGGGACCCACACACATCACTTGGATCATTTTTGGAGCATAATGATGAATTCAATTTCTGTTCTTTTAAAAGACTCTGGAAAGACTTCAAGATTAAATATTTTATATAAATATATACACAACCACTAAAACAAGAACTAGAGCCAGTGTCTCTAAGTGAAATAGTGAACAAAATCCTAAGTGGTTGTGCACAAGAAATGTCCAATCCACTTCAAGTTAATCCAAGAAACATTTAGATTTCTGAAACACTACCCATAAAAGATGGTTCAGGATTTTATTATAAAAGCATCACAAATTACGAGGTTTTTGTCAACTTGATTTTCCAGCCACACACAATGTCCTAGTAAAAGGATCGAGAGAGAAAGGAAGGACTTCAAAGTTTTGGGGTATTTTCATCTTTGCAACCATACCTAAAAAACCTCTCCTTTGCAATCATAAAAGGATCAAGCCTTGCCCACTATCAAAAGTATCATTTTAGTATTCACTTCTAATAAAAGGCTTCATATAATTGAAAAAGCTAGTCCTGAATCACAAATGACAAAAAATCAGAAATGTTCTTGAAGAAATTGAAGAATACTAAAAGGAGTATCCTTCTATGCACATAAATAAGAAAGAAAGAATTGATATCCATAGGGCACTTTCTTCCTTTCCTATGAACATAAAATAAAAAGTTCATGTAAAGATTTAACTCTCTCTCAAAATTGAAGTTTTTCCCTATAGAATGTCTCTTGTAAATCACATCACATCTATGCTTCCAAATGCAAAATAGGACATCAAGCCTAAGCATATTTCAAAAAATATTAAAAGTGTCATTATTTATTCTCTTGCACAAATGGCATAATGGTATAAGTAGAAGAATTTCGGAATTTTTGAGATCTGGGAATTAAAAAATAGCATTGCTAAGCTTGTTGAGCAAAAGAGAAATAAATAAAAATATGTTCAATAGAGTCTTCATGGTAGCAAAAGAAACGAAGTGGATTATCAAAACCAAAAAGTTGCAATCAACAACCAATAGGAAGGTCTTTATATAACAAAGACCAAGCAAAAAACTACACTTTTAATTCAACTCAAATTTTTCAAACAAAACCAATTATTTTTAATGTCTTGAGTGTTCCATCTATGATTAAAGATATCAAAAAAAAAAGTTCTCTCTATTAAACCATTGCTAACCTTTTACAATAGGAAAATAAACCATTTTAACTTCATTAGGTCAAACCTAATTAATCCAAAAATAAGATGAAAATTATCAAAAAGATCTAAAACTCTTCCATTCTAATGGCATAGGAGGGGTTGTATTAGAAAAAAATCTAAAATATGAAAAATTATTTTATGAATAAATTTAATCCTTTTTAGATAGGAATCATACACACCTAAAATAGTAGTATTTCCACAACAAGGTGCCCACCAAATAGTCATTTATTTAATGAAATCCCATGAATGTTATGAAGGGTTCTGTTGCAAATAAAAATTGATTTGTTGCCAAGCTATCTAAATGCATTGAACTACAAATAATTCTCCAACTTTAATTCTGGCAAAAGTAATAATCCAATTTTTCCATGGAATATTAAACCAAATTTTTTAATTAAGTGGACAACTAAATTTAATTCAGTATCTAATAAGAAATTTCTAACTTTCATCACCTTGCAAAGCTCTTAAAATTTAATTGGTAGCAAAACAATAGTCCTTGACAATAAGTCAAAGGAAAAGCCAAACTCTCAACTTTATTGTCAAGAGTACAAAATTCTCAATTAACTTGAGACTTGTCATTTTCAAAAATATTTTGTTGCTATTAAAGGCTCACGAGTTGTTGTTGAACACTTTCATCATGAGCAGTATGAGACAAATATTCAATAATTTGATAAATTTTTTGCTTAGTTTCGAGAGTAACAACTTGAAACTTTTTAGCTAAGCATTTACCAAATTATCTTTAAAATCTCATAGTATGAACAATAGCATTTTTCTGCCCTTCAATGAAGCAATTAGAATAAACTAATCTTAGAACCAATTTCCAAATATGAAAAAAGGACCTATAAAAAAATTTTATTAAATAAAAAATAAATATTAGTACTAATAAGCTCAAAGGAAAAATTCACATGATCTATTCTCTAAGTCAAGAACTTATAGGTAAGTGATTTGAAAGTGTATATTTTGGATGTGCTCCAAAAACTAAACTATGCTAAGACTCAAAGCATAAATTAAGGGAACCAAGATGATAAGCTCTATCAAATTTCTAAAATATTCTTAGCAAGCCAACTCTATAGTTAGACTAAATAAGTCAACCTAGATCTCTATGATTTCCACCAACATTCAAATTTCAAAATGCAAATCTATTCCTAAAAAAAAAAAGAATAAGTTTTTCATTTATCTTGTTTAAAATAAAAGATATCCTTCCTATTCTATCAAAATCCTTTTTGTTAAAATCTCCACAAATCAACCAAACAATATCAAAAATACCATTATTAAGTTTAGACCAATGCAAAGCTCTTTCTTGGAAATCACATGAAGCATATATATTGTAGATACCAAAAACATTTAAGTCAACTTAACATAAAATTAGAAGTAATGATCCAAGAAGACTATCATTGAGCAACACAAAGAAGAACATCACTTCTTCCAACTTCATTATTTGTTAAAAAAGAAGAAGAAGAAGAAGAAGAAGAAAAAATCCCTTATTTTTGTTTGAAAAGAAGTAGTTGCTAAAGTTAAAGTAAACCCACGTATTTTAACTTCTTGAAGATATAAATAAATTAGAATTTTGATAATGATATCACACAATTGCTTGTTGTTTGGGATTCAATAATTCTTGAACATTCCAAGAGAAGAACTTCATGAGGGCACAACACCCTACTTGGTTCCTTCTTCAATACCCATCAAAAGTATAAAAAGGAATAACTTGCTCAAAATTAGAAAAAACATGGTTATTCTTTCGATAAGTAATATTCTTTGAAGTTCTTAAGTTTTTAAGCTTTAAAAGTATTGCATACGATTTGTTACTTCCTTCCCTCTAAGTATAAGAACCTCTTAAAATCAATGTATCATTCTTTAGATCTTGAGAAGCTTCTTGGATAGTAAAATTCGAAGGTAATACTTTTCCTTTATTTTTTTTTCTCTTAACATCACCTTACCTGTATCTATCTGTCTTCTTGAGTTCATTGTTACATAGTTTCATAGAGGGGTTGTCAAAACTAAAACTATTAGCATCTACCTTCTGCCATACACCCCACACAATATTTATATTAGTAGTTTTACACTGGTAAATAGGCTCCATGGGAAGTAGAACACACCACAATCAATAATGAGATGTTAGCTTACTACTAAAAGTCTTGGCATGCTAATCCTAGGCCATAGGCTTGATTACACTTAGCATCATTGAGTTATAAATTTTTTCAAAAAACTATTTAAAATAAATTCTAAAACTAGTTTAATAGATCAAGGGGTCTCAATAGATGTAACTGAAAAATTTTAATTTCTATTGTCAATTTTAGTCAATGTATTGCCAAAACTTTCATGCTATTAATGTCAATTGGAGTCTTAGTGTAGTAAATAAATATTGAAAACAATAAGGAAAAATTTGAACTTCACTAATGTTGGTCCCAAGCCTAGATACCAAAGGAGAAGGGTTAGATTTAGGTTGGTAGTCAACTATAAAACCATGTCAAATCTCATAGATGAGTCCTTTTTCAAATTTTGCTAATGCTAGGGCATTCCTCAGATGTAATGCGAAATAGTCATAAGTCTTGGTTGCTTTGGAAAATGGATAAGGACTTGCTAGGACATCCTCTAGAAACAATGTGTATCATCATTGCTTAGATGTTATGAAAATTAAACAAGGGTTTCTACATCAAGGATAGGTGTGGATAAAGAAGCAATTCTTATAATAGAAATTTCAAATAACAACCTTGAACATTGGGACTTTCAATAAAAAGACCTCTAAAATTATCAACACCATGAAAAGACACAGAATTAACATTGCCTACCTCAAAGAAACAAGATGGAAAGGGGAGAAAACTAATGATTTAGGCAAGGATTACAAACTCTTCTACTTAGGAAAAGAAAATCAATTTTCCAATCATAATAAGTCTACATCAAGGATCTATGTTATACCATACTTATTTGCTATTATTTTTAGATGAATTAACAAAGGAAATACAAGATGAAATTCCTCAATATATGCTATTTGCATATGATATTGTATTGGTGGATATAGCTCAAGAAAATATAGCTACTAAAATGAAGAAGTAGAAACATAATTTAGAGTCAAAAGACTTAGAAATTAGCATATGTAAGACAAAATATATAGAATGCAATTTTACCAATAACATAAATAGTAGGAAAATAGAAGTTAAAATTCAAGGCCAAGAATTCCCTCACTACCAATAGTTCTACTACCTCTGATCAATTCTCCAACTAAATGGTGAAATTAATATAGATATAAGAATAGAATTAAGGCAAGACGGTCAAAATGGATATAAGTTTGTGGTGTTCTATGTGATAAAAGAATACCAATAAAAATAGAAGAGAAAGTTTACAACACAATGATCAAGCCTACTATCTTATATGGTGTTAAATGTTCGACAATATAAAAATAGGCATGAACAAGAAATCAGTGTGACAAAATTGTGAATACTTAGATTTATGTTAAATGTTACTAGAAAACATAAACTACATAATATAGACATTAGAAAAAGACCTAGAGTGGCTTCTATTTCAAATAAGTTATAAGATTTGCAGCTTCATTGGTTTAAACATGTCCAAACAATATTAGACAATGAGCCTATAAAAAAAGATTACTACATAACTATTTTAGGAAAGGCATCAAAAGAAAGACCAAAGAAAACATGGGAAAAAACAATGAAAGATTATTTGAAAAAAATTACAAATAAATAAAGATCTAGCTCTTCATAGAGATGAACAATGAAAAAGGACTCATATAGGTGACCCCATTTTGTTTGAACAAGACTAAGATGATGAGGAGGAGGAGGAAGCAAAAATTCAAAAATTTTACATTGCCAAAGAGTCACAAATGGTATGAAAGCTTTATTTTCCTTAAAACATATTAGTGCCTATACTATTACAAAAAAACCTAACATGCTATTAATATTGTATGAACACTTATTAGAGTAAATAAATATTAAAAATAGAAAGAAAATATTCTAATTCTAATTAAAGTATTCAAAGTGAAGAGATAGATAAAATATGATATTCTGTTTTTTTTTTTTTTTAAGTAGAGATGATGCTCTTAAAACTTGAAGCTATTTATCAATTTACTGAAACTAAAACTAAAGCTTTATTATGTGTAAAGATCCATAGGATCTATTGGACATATATTACATTTTCATAAAAAAAAATAAAAACACTCTATAAATTGACCAAACAAGAATGGAAGAAACAAAAATAAATCATATAGGATTTTCATTGCAACATTATAATATTGTTTCAAATGGAAACTCACACCATAGAAAAGTAACATTATAATTTACACTTGTAATATCTTTGAATTTCCATTGAATGAAAACTTTTAAAAAGTTCGAGAGGTATCAAAATCCCAAAAGAATAAATATTAAGTGCACCTCAAGACATATGACCAATATGATATTTTAGAAGAATTATATAGGAATATAACACTACTTCAAATTCAAGCTCGTAACCTCTTACCTAACAAGACAATGGACTACCCACTTAAGCAACTTATAAATCATACTACTCTAAAAAGGTAAGGTTGGAAATGAAAAATAAATTACACTTTTTTCTAAGGGATTTCACTAAAGATAAGTGTACCAAGAGCTTCACAAGCTTATAGCTTTTATAAGTTTAAAGTATTTGGTTATCTAATCTTTCTTATAAGCTAAAATTAGAATCCAAAAGGAAATAAAAAATGGTTCAATGAAGAGGGTAAGAAAATTGAAATTTTCCTAAAGATCTAGAAGTTACTATGCTAATGCTAGTCCCAAGCATGGATACAAAAGAAGGAGAGTTAGCATTAAGCTAGTAATCATCTATAAAACCATGTAAAATCTTATGGATGAGTTCTTTTTTTGATTTAGAACAAGGCTAGGATGATGATGATGATGATTTAGAAGTTAGTAATGACTATCAAGTTATACAAAAATCTAGTTTATTACAAATTATATAGAAATATCCCTAATAATTTTTTCATCATTTAATTCCCATTAAAAATAATTTCTGCTTTCTTGAAGATTGTATTTATTTATTTTAATGACATAAAATTATTTTATACTAGTAAGGGATTTTTTAATGTTCATCATATCAAGAAAGTTCCAAGAAGATCAATAGATAAGAAAAATTCTAATGTCTTTTCAAGTCGTTAAACCCAAACTTGAACCCAAGTTTTATGAATTGAGAAATAAGCATCTTACCATCACTCCAAATAATAGCCCCTAAAAATAAAACTTACTTCTAAGCATTAATTCTTGTTGACCAATCTACTAAGTAGGGAATCTTGAGGAATAAAGGTGATAAGGGGATAATGGCTACAACACGAACAAGATAGGAAGGTAATGGAAGGCAACACAAACCACATGTAGGATTGGATTAGAATTCTAGCAAACAATCTCGTGGCACTTCCAAATCCACATATATGCCCAAACAAAAATATAAGCTCTGATCACAATATACTCTAGAGATATGCATACCTCTAGAGCTTTCTCTAAAGATTTCAACATCAAGGGATCTATCAAATCTTCCATGTACTATGGTATGCACATACACTTATTGGGCTTCTTTTAGTCATGTTCCCACCTTAGAAAAGATAACCCAATGTGCACATAATCTATGACCAAAATACACTCTCAAGATCATGCCAATGAAGGGAAATTGCACATTATTCTCATTCAACTTTGAAATAGGCCATGCATGATGTCTTATGGCTAGGTCCTTGGCCTTTCAAAGAGCAGCTATTATTTTTAGAGAAATTGACATCTGCAAGCTCCCTCACCCACATTGGAAACTAGAGAATGGCTAGATCCTGTCATGTCTAAATTCATCTCCTTGGATTTCTAATGGAGTTATGAAATAAGGAAGTTTTTCTCTATATCAGCAAGTTATTTGGCAAGATGATCATCATGGATAACATCATCGCATCAAAGCCCCACCTCGTAGATGCATAGATTTTTCTCTATATTCCATTAGATGTAAAGTTAAGAAAGAAGATTTGGTTAAAAACCTCTCAAGACTTAATTCAACACAAAGTTATTTATGAAATTTTTTTGAATCCATGTCAATACTACTTAAAACTTGGCCACATTGGCCAACAATGCATGGAGATGCTAGTAAGCAAAGTCTAAAATAACACAAAAAATATATCAAAGTAAGAACACAATAGCATGTAGGGTTAGAAAAGGTGTAAACAGAAGAAACAAAATTACCTAAGGTTGGAAGCATACACCCAAACATTGCTTTGGTAACAACTAGACAATCAGGAATGCACATGGCCCTGCTTTAGCATAGCATCCCTCACTTAGTATTTGATTCATCAAAGAACCTATAAGAGTCACCTTCCCCAATGTCATATAGATCTAGCAATTATGGAAAAGAAGATCCTCAATCACTCTTCCTTCCAAGTACCCCTTACAAACAACCTCCAACACCACTCTCATTGATTGATCATCTATAAGCAACTTGACCCAATGAATATTGACTCATGTTACACACTAACAAAATGTAACTAAGAATTGTAAGATAAAGAAGATCAATTGGGTAAGCCTTTGACAACTCATGACATTAACTTGGCTAATGAAGATGGCAGTGCTCCCATGCCTACCTTTACTAGTTGACCAACCAAGGTTAAATGATGATGTAGGTAAATGAAAAGAGATGTCATTAATGGAGTGCATTGTGGATCAAATATCATACCCTAAAAATAGGATGAATCACATGTCTTAATAAAAATTTATCTAATTTACCTAAATCTAATAACCAAAATATATTCTTGCAAACATCTAAATAAATAAAAGTAAATCACATCTAAACTAAGATTAAAACAAAATGTAAGAAATAAAATAAAATGGATAGTACATACTAATATTTGTAGTGGTTTGGCGTGGGCCTAGTCCACTTTGTAGAGCTATCCAATCTCTTCTACCCATGGGTTTTCTTCAAATCTTTAAATTCTTGAAGAACAAATGCTAGTTTTAAGGATTTCTAGTCTCCCTTTCTATAATTAAGATTTTTAAGACAAAAATCCTTAAACCATACCTCAAAACAAAGTAAAGTAAAATAATGCTTTTGAGGTCTCACAATATATTAGATTGCATCCAATATAAACATAAATCATCCAAGAGCTACAATAATAAGATCATATAAATACAGTAAAAGACAATTTTTCTCAGCTCAACTCTTTTCCTTATACATTCAAGCTTTTTCTAAAAATTCACTTCATTCTTTCTTGTTGTTGCTAATATATAACTCTTCATCAAAGAATCCATCTCTACTTATGCATCAATGGCCATGAGAGCTATGATGTCCTCAAATGAATGCTTTGCTCTTAAAGACAAATGGCAGCCTTTGCTCCTTAACATTTTGCTCATCTTACAATGTTTGAGGGGCTTTTTGGCTTTTGATCTTTTTTATTTTGATCATTTCTCCTTGAACGTTTAACATTAACTAAGCTTAATCAACCTTAAGAATGCTCCTTTTTCTGAGCTCTAAACTTTTCATTGATTTGGGTCAGGAAACCTTTAGAAAGGTTAGTTAACCTTAAGAGTGCTTCTTTTTCTTAGCTCTAAACTTTCCATTTAGTTAGGTCATGCAACTTATGGAAATTTTGATTGAGGTTAAGAGTGATGTTTTTCTTTCAATAGAAATTGGTGAGCTCTCAGGTTGGTTAACCTTAGGTAGGGTTGATTGACCTATTATGTCATTCAATTAGCTAAAAGACTATTGATTTTTTCAACAAGTTTAACCTTTCAAAACTCATCCAAGGCATCATTCTCCAAGATGATTTGCATGCATTTTGACATCCAAAGCTCCAATTCAATCAACATGCATGCCATACTAAATGCCCTTGGTGTAACCTCTTTATTTCATAGTTTTAAGTCTCATCCATGAAAATTATTTCATGGAATGTTAAAGGGTTTTATTGTTCTAGTAGAATGAAAAAAGTGACAGATCTTGAAAATTGAATGGAAATGTACATTTTGTGTTTAGGAGATAAAGTAAAAATCATAATCCTCCACCTATCAGCATAATGACAACATATGGCTTACCCAATTGGCAATGATTTCTTATGCATGCCTTTTTTGTGACAAACTTATATATCACAAAGCTCACACTAGCATGCATCTCCCACAAGTAGTAGGACATCACTATCTTAAATGTTAATGTTCCTTCAATTGAGGAAGGACGTAGCCTTGATTTAAAGAAGTTTTCAAAGTATATGAATGGACACTAGAATATGATGGTGATTAGAAATTTCAACATTGTCAAGCATCCAAGTAAGCACTATATTGGATTCATGTCCTTAGCTAAAGCTAAATTTCTTAAGAACCTCATCTAATTACCTCTTATGAGTGGTGTTTTCATATGGTGAAGACCTTTTGGAGATAAAGTAGTTTGGGCATCTTGGATAAATTAATGTTGGATCTCAGAGGATGGTTTGCAAAACTAGATGCTGGTCCTCACAATAGTACCCTCTCTCCAATGATGGGATCTTTTCCTTGAGTTTTAACATGTTTGGGGATGTTTTGGACTCATTTTAATGAGTTTAAGGAGTTTAGGGATCTACGAGAACTTGTTTGAAAGCATCTAGAGGTTCCAAGCCTCAAAACAAGAATCTTTGTGTTTAGCCTTGGTAGGTGAGATGTCTCCTCAACATGCAAGACATCTCCCCAATAAGCAAGATGTCTTCTCCAAGACGTCTCCCCCAATTTCAAGACAGCTCCCCTAAGATTTGGCTATTTCGAGAAAGACATCTCCTACTTCTCTAAGATGTTTGGTACAAATTATAACGAACTTCAAATTTAATTCTAATTTGGAGGGAAGATATAGGAACACTTAGAAGGCTATAAAAGGTAAGGGCCTAAGTTTGAGGTAGGCTAATTAGGCTAAAAAGAAGAAAGAAGGTCAGTCTCAAGGAAAGAGGCTATAGAGCCTCAATAAAGTGTCTTGGGAGAGTGAGTGTGAGCTCTTCTTAATTACTCTATTTTGGTTGTAGCCATCATGGGCAATTGTATGTAAGGGAGTGATGAAAGCCATCATTGTTTGGCTTATGTCTTATGTGAGGGGAGTGTGATTATGAGGATCTTGAATGTTGTTTGTCCTTGGGATGTTTACTTCAAGCATTTGTATGAATCTTCATGTTTTCAAGCAAGAATAAAGAGCTGTGTTTCTTTTCTAATTTTTCATTGTATGTTCTTGTAAGAATTTTGTAGGATTTGGCTTCAATTTGGGATGTTGGGGCCTAGTCCTCACTAGATTGGAGCTCTCTATTCTTGTTGTAGCTATCATGGTGGGTAATTATATGTGATGGAGTGATGAGAGCCATCACCATTGTTATTTGGCTTATGTCTTATGTGGGGGGAGTGTGATTGTGAGGATTTTGAGTGTTGTCTTTGGAATGTTTGCTTGCAACATTTGTATGAATCTTCATGTTTTTAGGCAAGAATAAAGAGTTGTGTTTCTTTTCTTGTTTTCCATGGTGTGTTTTTGTGAGAATTTTGTAGGATTTGGCTTCAATTTAGGATGTCCGGGCCATAGAAAATAATAAGTAATTCTAGTGGAAAATAAGTAATTTTAGTAGTTAAGAGTTGGCTGAACTTTGTCATAGAGAATAAACTATGATCATAATAGTCATAATAACATCAATTACCAGTTTGACTGGATTCGTTGTTGTAACTTATTTACCAGTTTGCTAATCAGGGCAAGAAAACTTTTTTAACGGCAAATAAAATCTCTCTACCAAATAATAATCATATCGTTAAACTAGTACAGTAGCACATTACCAAAGTAAAACTATAACCAGCATCGACTCACTATCTCTACGCCGTTATTCTTAAAATCAATTATAATGTAGAAACTATCAAATAGTTGTTGGAACATAACTGAATATACATTGGCACGATAATAGTCGTACCTCTGCAAAATGTTAAGTAGCATCTTGGCTTCCGTGGAAATAAAACAACGTGAAGAGCGTCCGGTTCCTAAAAAATTAATCCATATGTAATTGAAATGGTTCAACACATATCATATGAGTGAAACAAATTCCACAATAAAAAATTTTAATGCATGTGTATATAAAACACAAGTATTCATTTGTATATTGGCATCATTCTGTTTTGCCTTTCGCACGCACTGAAATGAGACACAGGCCCATCTGTCATACTCTCAAGCACGTTACCTTGAAAATTGAAATAAAAAGCAGCCCTCATCGTTGTGCTCTATGTAAGAATCATTTGAGTCAGCAATCTTGGAGATATTTCTTTCAATCTCACGACAAAGATTTTGAGTCACCCGTACAGAAACTCACTTGCCAAATACAAAACGTAAACATGGCTTTGTCGTGTTATAATATGTTGGGCGAAATAGCTGTGCGGAAATTGTAGTGTTAGGCATTAAAATATATTCAATCTTGATGTCATTCTATTTTTAATGTCATTCTATTTTGTAACAAGTTTGTAACTGTGAACACTTAGGTTTCCTCCTTTAATACTCTTTTTTTGGGGTCCAACACCCCCTTATAATATGGTAGATGTGATTCACTAACGATCTTTATTTACCGAGTATGAAAGATACCACCTACTAACAAAAAAAGCTTTATGTGACCTGCTAATAAAAAGGGTTCTATCACAATGCACCTAAAAATGAAGAAAAGAATTAAACCTACAACCTTCCAACAAAAAAATGAATATCCTTCACTACAACCCTCCCTGGGTGCAAATACATTCATAACATTGGTCCATAAAAAAAACTGTACGACAGCGCAGGAAACACACAGTTCAACAACTGTGCCGGTTTGCCCTTTCAAACTGCGATGTATGCCACACAACCACAAATATCGCACAGTAACTGTACGTGCCTATGCCATGAAACAGTATTAACGGCAATAACTCAAACCCTGTCTTCCTTGTTAGTCTGTAAAACCGTTTGGCGTGCTCCAAATCATGGAAGAAGCGAATACCTTGGCTAACACATGAAAACCCGAGAGTAATGACTAAATATATGTTAATTGTTAACTGAACGTCTCTACATTACATTCTAATTTATCAGATTGACTTCTCATGACGTCTCATGCAAACATGCAGCTAAGCCATCGCTCTATTTTGCCTTTCAGATAAGAAAATTCCTATCCTGACCTACTACAACTTCAAAGAATGTGTTCATAATCCTTAATCTTCAACGAACCCGCGATTTCAAAGTTAAAGCAATACGCAGACCGTTAATCAGGCAAGTCATCTAATCTCCACCAAAGTAAAGGTTTAAGTAGAGCAACACCTATTAGATGATATATACTTGCTTGGCATATTTCGGCTCAAGTATGCAAACTACGTTCCAGCCTTCATAATGCTTTCAGGATAAGAAGATAATCAATTATACGACGTTTCATTAGCAAACTTAAGAAAGAAATAACATCTTACAATAGGATGAAATATAAAAGTAGTAGATTTTATATAGCTAAACTAATCTATTTTAAGTATTCTGTAATTTGTCTATTCTGAGATGTTTATAAGAATGTATTAAAAAAACTTAAATTGTATATTCATAATAAAACTTTAGGATAATAAGGATGGTAGTCGCAAAACAATTTCATTATAGGTACATATTAAAGACATATAATCACTATGATACTTTAAAAAAATTTAAAGATAAATATTTGAATAGAAGTATAGATAATAGATTTTTACTAGCAGAATTGTTTTCTACAAAATTATATTTTCTGTATCAACTATAAATTGGAATAAAACTTATGCTATGAGATCAAAGCTTTGAGACATTTCTTTGAACTTTCTAATTTTCCTTGGACCTGTGTTCAATCTTTTGAGTTTATAATTCTAGTCTAGTAGGCATTCCCTTTTGTCCTTTATCTTCTACCAATCATTTTGGGAGAAAGTTCTTTGTAAAGTTTCTTAAAAAATCATTAAGTGGATTGGCAAATTATTATCTTTCATTAGAAGATTTCTTGTTGTTTCTAAAATTTTGTAGTATACTTATGTTTCTTATTCTTCATTTATGGCTCCTTTTAAAAGATCATATGAGCAATTAGAGTAGCTTATTAGATTCTTTTTGTGGGAAATAATGATGCTCTTCATTCAAGTTGGTAGTTTGCATTTTCCTTCAACTTATCATAAATGAATATTTCTTATTGTCAAATGGATTATAAGAGCTTTACAAGATAAGAAATTTAGAAAGAGTATAAAAATATATATTTGAAAGGAAATACCTATAACAATGTATGAATGTAAAATGTACCATAAATAAAAAATATGACTTCAATCCTAGGAAATTCAAGAATAAAAATGACCTAATAAGATTCAATTTGTTCATTAGTGATTATATCATGAAGAGAAAACCATGGCTACAAAAATCAATAATAAAAATATAAATACAATAATGAAACTGGAACAACCTTTAAAAATTATTAAATAGAAGGTTATGGAGAGATGGCAAAATAAAGCACAAAACGATATGAAGCTTTAATGTTCTTGAAAAAAATTAGACTTAGTATGCATAATGATATATCTATGCAATCACTTATTAAAGTAAAAAGGGGTTCACAGCACCTTTAAAGTTGAAATATGAGCATAGAACAATGTGGAACATGACAATAGAATAAGGGTCATCATTTTGAATGATAATAAGGGTTTTGTTCACTATGCTATATGGCCTAAGTTTAAGCTTGGACATCATTATCTTAGCCTTTTCCTAACAAAATGGGATTAGCTACATGAGTTCTTTTTTGCCATTTGCCTCTATCAAGAGCTAGATTTTTGTTTATTTACAATTTCTTCAAATCATCTTCAATTTTTTAATGTCTTTTTTAATCTTCTTTTTGGTGTCTTTTCTAGAATAATGATGTAGCAACCTTCTTTTATAAGCTTATTTGTTTGATCTTCTTTGCACATATCTAAACTATCTAAGCTACCATTTTTGCACCTTGCATTTGGGGAATGCCCTAGCATTTTCAAAATCTGAAAAAGAACTAATCCATGGGATTTAGCATGGTTTTATAACCAACTACCAACCTAATACTAACCCTCCTCCTTTTGTATTCAGGCTTGGAACCAACATTGGTGAAGTTAATAATTATAATACAAGTGCATCCCTAAGATATATAGTCCAATTATGACTTTATAACTTAGCATTCCCCACCAAAATTGAACCCATGACTTAGAGCTTTCAAATCAAAAGTCTTACTACTAGGCTAGTTAATACCTCATTTTAGGTTTAAGCTTGGACATAGTTACTCAAAAAGAGGTTAGCCTTTTACTCATCTATTAGCCTCATGAGGCCCTGCTTTCCAAGATAAGCATTGAGCCTCTAAAAAATAACCTTTTATAACAACAGAATATGCTAATTGTGTTCGTTACAAGTGATTAAATATAAGTAATATATATTGGATCAAGCCCATGACTTAGAGCTTTGAAATCAAGAGTCTTATCACTAGGCTAGCTAATACCTTATTATAAGTTTAAACTTAGACATAGCTACTCAAAAAGAGGTTAGTCTTTTGGTCATTTATAGGATCTCTTGTGACCTTGCTTTGCAAGATGAGTATTAAGCCTTCAAAAGATAACCTTTTATGACAATAAAATATGGTAATTATGTTTCTTGCTTAAATATGAGTAACATATATTATTAGAGTGTTGCTGAAAAAATTTCTTTGAAAAAAATGATAAATCTTAAGTAAAAGGTTGTGTCACTTATTGAAATTAATAATTCATTATCATTATATAAAAGAAGTGTTAGCATGCATAAATATTAAATATATGACTATTGACTTTTTTTTTTACAAAGTAGATACAAACTAATTTCTGGGATACAACCTTTGATCATTATTTAAAAGGAGAGTTAAAGTTCTCATTTCTCAAATAAAAAGGCATATGTTCACACTTGGTTGCAACCACATCTAAAGACAACTCCAGACATTGTTCCTAACATTGTGTTAGGAATTAACAATGCCACATGTTAGTTTTATTAAATATTAAAATATAATTGCCAATATTGTTATTAGAAAAAGCTAGAATATCTATAAAAAATAGATTGTTAAATATTAGCAACTATTAAAAATTTTGAAGATAACTTTAGAAAGGTCTAAGGAAGTTTTTGGAAGGTCTAAATTAGATCTTCAAATTATTTTAGAAAAGCTGAAGAAGAGTTGGAGAAACTATGAGACATCTACAGATTAATTTAGAAATAGTTTTCTTGTTGTGTAAGCAACCACATGTATTTATTGTGATGAAAATTAACAAAATTGCATTTCCTAATCATTTGCCCCAATTTGGCATTGGAAGTCACTTTTTTCTCTGTCACAATGGCTTTTGATGTGTGGTTGATTTTTTAATTAATAATTTATCCTTTGCTACACTAATGGTTCTCCCTAATTTCCCCAACAACTGGTATTGGAGCAAGGTTTATGGTTCAATACCCTTGATAGATATGTGGTGTTATGTTGTTAATGCACCTCTTGTTAAACAAGATGGTTTGTGCACAAGGTTGTAAAAGTGTAAGGTTTTTCATCGATTTTGCTAATTTTACAATGGAGGTTTCACCGATTTATGGGTATGATTACTATTCACAAATGTGCACATGATCATTATTGGTTTATAGTGACAAATTAAATATCTAGCAAATAGATGTTAGCCAAATATGTAGGAGCTCAAATTTTAACATCCAATGAGAATTTTGCTATGGATGGACAACAATGGTGTAACATCTAGTGCAGTATACAAATATAAGACATGATGAATGGATTTTTCACATATAATGCAGAGAACTGGTACATGTTATTTTTACAGGTTTGTTGTTATTTTCACAAGATGGATTGTTCTTGTGGGGTAGTTGCTAATTTTATGGGATGACTTTCTCATGTGATTTCATCACAAAATACAAGACAAGTTATTTGCTACTTGTGTGGATTCATCACTAGTAGTTTTAGTAAGACCATGTCTCACACACGGTTCACAACAATGTCTCTCTCACAAGACCATGACAATGCAACAACTAGTAGGGAAACTCATTGGAGAACCAACAAATTATATGATAATGAAGATGAAGTTTGGAGCACCCAATCTGATGTAGGGGTCTCTTATGAGCATCAATGCAAACAACATCATCCCAACTCACAACTGCATAACATACCTATTGACGATGAACCCCTACTGGCCACTATAAGCTTAATGGAAATACAAGAGGCTATTCAAATAGCCCGTAAGCATCATAAGGAAAGTTGTATACCTGTTCTTGATTTAAACAACTTTCCCAAGTTTTCAGGAGGCTATGATTTAGATCTACAACACATTTACAAGCCTTCTACGATGCCTGTACATAGAAAAATATTGATAATGGGTGACAAAAACTTAATCTCTTTGACACTCGTTGGCCAAGCAAAAGTATGGTATAGGTCGTTAAAACGAAAATCAATTCGACGTTGGCTGAAAATGGTAGAACTTTTCAACAAAAGATATCAATCCTATGCGAGAGTGTCAGCCTTGAGGAGACAAATCCAAGAATGGAAACAAGCATAACATGAACCCTTGGACATAGCCTTAGAAAGATATTATGCACTGTTAAACAAATGCCCAGGCCATGGGTTCTCCAAGGAAAGGCTAATGTACCATATCATAGATGGGCTCCGTAATGAAACAAGGGAGATCCTAGGGATGTACACCCGAGGTAAACTATATAAGCTACGAACCCATCAATTCCAAGAGCTTATTAAGAAGATAGCAAAAGAAGAAGGAGAAATAACTAAATGGGAGAATGTTGAAAGTTCTCAACAAGACCAAAATCTCAACTTAACAAGGGTCCATGATCATGAAGAGGA
The DNA here is from genome assembly GCA_015680685.1 of Gnetum montanum. Lineage (NCBI taxonomy): Eukaryota > Viridiplantae > Streptophyta > Gnetopsida > Gnetales > Gnetaceae > Gnetum > Gnetum montanum. The sequence goes on along the minus strand of MNCI01016861.1, from coordinate 26,501 downwards.
GAAATCAACTCACTTCAAGGAGGTGGAATCATCTTTTCCAATCCTACAATAACTAGATGAAATTGAGGCAAAGATTAATAAGATGACGGACTAGGTACATGAAAGATGTGGAGAATATGCCAACATTAGTAGAGGAAGAACCATGATGAACCAAGAAACAGGACAGAACACCACTAGACAATCGAAAAGAAGGGTTGAAGAGAATAAGGATAAGAACTCAACTGCCAATCATATGTATCAATATAATATTTGCCTGTACGATCACCCCAAAGGTCAATGCCCAATGTTGTCACATTTACATGAGCATTGGGGAGGAATGTTACATCCAAATTTTGTACAGAAATATCGGGTTCAACCACAATGGCAAAAACCTCAGTCATGGGGGAGGCCACCGCCAACTAGACCATACCCTTCGTATGTCCCAACGCCAAATGCTTATTATGTTCAACACCCTATTTCTCCAACGGGATTAGCATCCTCTACCTCACCTCATCGTTATCATTCTCCCAAGTACTATCCACCCATGTCCTCTCCAACAAGATCACCACCTCATGTGCCTTACACTTCTCCTCAACCTCAATATTCTCATACTTCACCCCCTTCTACATCACCACCAGCTATGCTAGAGGATTTTTCACCACAGCACCAACCCACAAACGTTACTTGTGCTAATACTGTCAACAGCAGTGGAGGTCATTCACAACATTGAAGGTGTCCCTTCTTTAGACGTGACCATCGAAAGGGACACCACAGTTCAGAAACCACTGCATCTGCCAACTCAGCATAAATGCAACACTGTGGTGCATCTTCCTCTTCGAACCCTACGCCTCATGTTACCTTATCAAGGCCACCTCTCAATACTCCAACAACCATGGGGCCTTATGAATATTGCCACATGGAGAGACATGTTGATCCTTGCATACCATCTTACAGTCACAAGTACCATAGTGGGTCAACTCCTTATAAATTAACAACATCTTATAACTTGCCCCACTATGTCAACTTGAATCAAGTGTGTGAACCCCAATGGGGTAAGTATGACCGGGTCCCAATATTTCCAACATGCAAGGATCCCAACCTTACATTTATTAATTCTAGCCATGCTCAACCATTTAGTTATGGGGGTATCCTCCATTCTAAAAACATAGAATTAATAAATGTTTTTCTGTTTCTTTATTTTTCAACTTTTTGTTTTCCATTTTTTCACCTTTTAATATATTATTTTATCTGTTTTTTTTTATCTTTTTATCTTTTTATGAGTAATCTCATCTACAAATAAACCACTCATGTGACTCGTTGGTTGAGGTGTTATTCTATGCTATCAAGTCTCAGGTGACTAATTATTTGGACAATGAACCCACCACATCCACCCAACCACTCTATTAATAAGAGGTTCTACTCTAGGTATGATGATATCCTTGACATCATTAAAACTTAAAGTAATTTTGTGCTCATTATGCCCAGAGCGAAGAAGGGTGGACTAAGAAGGAATGGTCAAGGTGTGACATCAAGGGGACTTGTGGATTCTCTTTGGCGACATTTGTAGATGTTATCATCTAGCTTGGTTGTACTAAGATCCTTGTAGATCTAACAGAAAATGGGAGTAAGAGTATTAAAGGCATCCAATAAAGACAAGCACTTCATCGAAAAAAAGAAGGAGTGTGCCAAAGCAGCCAAACAAAAAGTATGCCGCAAAGAAATTCCAAGTCACTCCTCCCTTGCACAAAATGCCAAGTGATCATACGCCTTGCTGTCATAGTGCTCTTATGGTTGTCCATCATTGGATAAAATAATACGATGTCACTGATCGGAGGAATGGACTTGGTCTTGATTTTGGAGTGATGGGCTAATGACACATTAATCATGCCCTACACTCAAGATTCATTGTGCCCTAAGTCAGTTACCTCACATCCCAATCTCTGCAATCCCTTCTCCAATTCATCCTATCTCACTGTTCATGTATTTGTGACTCGTGTTTTGTATAGCATTGAATTCATATTTCATCACGGTGGTATTAACATGTGTGTATTTTTTTGCATCGACATGGATTATATTTAACCCTTCTAGTACCTATGGACATTTTAAGGTGTGGTTACGCAAGGGCATTATAGGTTGGAACCTACTTTGGGGAGGATCCAGTTGCGTGACTTTTGTAATTTGTACTTGTAGCGCACCACCACATCATCTTATACCCTCTGAGTACTTCATTACCAAATCTATTCTTTCCTTTGTCATCATTTTATCAAACATTCCTCAAAACCAGGTCCGACATTAAACTTTTAGGGCAACTTCCTTGAAAAATTTCTAACTCTAAAATCACACTAAGTAAAAAATTCAACATTTATTAAAGGCAATGAGTAAGGTATGAAATCATTAAAAAAATTTTCAATAACCTTACTAACAATTGATCTTTGTGTGATTATAGATGGCCCCTAAAAGAAGACAACAAGGAGGACCTTCTCAAGGTGCAACCGAACGACCTGAGGTAGGCAGAGGCCAAGGACCTCATGCAAAACATGCAGAGCAGAAGGCACAATCATTCAGCATCCATCATGGAACTCATGTTATTGCATAATCTATCCAAGAAAAAGGAGGAGAGGTTAGGGCCCAAGCCTATGAAGAGGAACGACGGTGATCTACGACATGCATGTCAAGGCCAATCAAGTGTCCCCACAGCTGCCGTGCCCATGGGAAATGCCGACTTCATCAAACATTGGAACATCAGCATGGACGGCTCGTAATCCTCAAATAGAAGAGGAGAAACATCATGTGCTTATTTAATGGTATCAATCTCAAAAGCCTGATGCACAAAACAAAGGAAAGGCACCCATGGAGGAGCCACCACTACTGGGAACCCCATAAGTTCCACAAGTTTTGTCTTTTGTGTCTATGTCCAAATTTTTTTAATTCTGCAGCATGAATAAATTTCTAGTCAGTCAATAATCCCATACCTATCCACTATGTATTCAATTGAGCTTATTTCTCACTTTCTTTGACTTGAGGACGAGTTGTTATTCAGTCATGGGGGTATGATGAAGCGCTAAGCAGTCGATGCATCAACTAGGCCGCGTATACGAGGCCCCATATATGCAACTGCATTGATGCGGCCCTGTCAACGCATCCCTCCATGCGTCGACGTGGCCCCGTTTACGCAAAGTCTATTTTAGCCTATAAATAAGTGGCCCTCCACCACACTTAGGTATCTTTCGAGTAGTTGTAGCAAAGCCCTTGCAGTTTGTTTCTGTAGGAGTTAGACTATTTTCCCAAGTGCATGCCCACAATGTGATGCTTGTAATTGTACGGCACCTTTATTCGAGTGTGACGTACTTGGATGTGCACATGACCGGAAATAAGGATTGAGATTACTTCATCATTGCAGCATTCACTTAATTTTTTGTGTTTAATTGTTATTGTTATTTATTGTTTTCTTAGTTAATATTTCTTTATCATCATTTACTATTCCTGTTGTTAAATGTGGAATGAGTACGACTTAATCACGAGCATTTAAGTGTGACTACTTGGTAACCCAGTAACGTACCTAGGATCTACGCTTGGTGATCCCAGTAGTAGTCGTGCACAAGGTCATCGCACTTAGGCTAGCTTAGACTTCATTTCTTATTGCTTATTAGTTTAATCAAGATTATTTTCCATTGTCTCTAGGAGTAGCACTAGTTTAGGATCACATCATACACCTCACTCTGGACTAAACCATATGTGAGAAAGCAAATACTAGTCCAGGTGGGAAGACAGCGATCAATGTGTAACTATCTAGATACCAGAACTAGCCTGTCCATAGAGTTCAACCGGATCGTGCGTGAACGCTTGTATTCGTATGGTTGAGTGTAGGGGTACCTCGCCGCTCATTAGTTATAAAGATGGAGATTTTCTTATGATGGTTTTGCAACAATAAGTTAAATTTTCTACAAGGTGTTAGTAGCCACACATATAGTTTAACTATGGTAACACATATATTGTAATCTTAGCATTCTCAATTTTGTTTATCATATTGGCATAGAGGGGATGATAGTTAGGAATTAACAATGCCATATGATAATTTTATTAAATATTAAAATATAAGTACCGATTTTGTTAATTAGAAAGGCTAGAATATCTATAGAAAATGGATTGCTAATTATTGACAATTATTAAAAATCTTGAGGATGACTTTGGAAAGATCCACGAATGTTTTTGGAAGGTCTTAGATCTTTAGATTGTTTTCGAAAAGTTGGAGAAGAGTTAGAGAAACCATGAGATATCTACATTTTAATTTAGAAATAGTTTGCTTGTTGTGTAATGATGAAAATTAGTAAAATTACATTGCCTAATGGTTGCCTAGTTTGACAAAGGGTGATAGTGACTTTTTCTATTCTCTTGTCTTCCATCGTAAGGTCTTTTAATATCTGGTTGATTTCCCGATGTTCCCCAAAAGCCTCCATATGATGACTCTTTTTCAATAAGAAGTAAAATACTTCAACCTCCCACGTTGAAAATAGTTTCAAGAATTAAGAACAGAAACGCAAAACAAGTTCAATATTGGCCCACTCTTCCTCTTCAAAAACAGGGGAAGAAAAAGAGTAAAAGACAAAACAAAAGGACATGCTCATTTCTATATTAGCTTTCCTAACAAGTGGTATAATTGTGAACAATCACTCGTTCACCGATGCCACGAGACCACAATCAGTCATGGCGGAGCATATTCGAGGGAGCGTTACTACGTTGCGCGTACAATAACGTGCAAGGATATTGGAATTTATGTATTTACTACATAGACAGCGCTCCTGCATTGTTAATCCGATACGATACGATACCGGTGTTGGCCGGTATTTTAATCGTGTTACCAACAGAAAAGTTGAGGAGCTGTAAAACATTGAATGAGATAAAAATACATATAATATGAATGATGTATTTACAATAGCATGATTAACAGACCCTGAGCCAGACTTAACTTTGACTAAACGAACGCCCCAATAGATGGTCGATTTATATAACACTGGTCAAGTCCCGCAAAAGCTAGAAAGCATCGATGCAAGAAACGATGAACGTTAAAGCAACATCCTGATTCGTTTCAGCTCAAGTTGCCGACCACGGAGAAACGCAGTGGCAAAATTGCAGAAATATAACAATATATATTGCTCGTGCATAAAATAATAATACTAAGCGTTTGTGGAATTCCAGTTAAAGCAAAATAAATTACAGGACGCCTAGAACACCTTTTAGCATACCGGGTGCAGGGATTTTCGTACCTGAATAATCAAGAATCAGAAGCGTTCAATCAGCTGCAGGTATTCTTTCAAGCGTTTAGTTCAGGATTCTGGAACGTTGAACGCACTCAGTAAGAAATTTGACCAGGTTTACGGAATGAGCAGTTTACAATAGTACGGTACATAAAGCTAAAAAACTAGACATTCAGTGATACAGAAATCACTTTGATGCTTTGACGCATTATCTTACCCGTACGAACGGAAGTATTTAAATAATCACTGCGTTCGTTGTGTCGAAAGCCAACTGATACACATGCTTATACAAGCCTCGTCCGTCGGTAATTTTAAACCTTGCCTCCGAAGTTTCTTTGGAAATTGGAAGTACGCCAACTATTATTACAAAGCAAGCGGTTTAAAAATTACCTTTCGGTTATTTGTGGGAATAAGCTCAGTAAACACATGTCCTTTTCAAAATGTTACAAAGAAAAAAGGTATAACTATAGGTCGGATAACTAAGGCTAAAAGAGTAACTTACACAACTGCAATATACCAGGCTTCTCGGTGTTTCTGACTTGCCTTCAAAGCATTCTTCAAAATATTGCAAAAGAAACGGTAGCAAGATGAACTTCGGAAAGGTTTGTGTGAGCCTGCGAGGAAATAAAATCTTTCTCTGTGTTTTTAAACATGTTTCTGACATGTGACCTTGATTGCAAAGAAAACGTTAAAAATTTACTATGCAATAAACGAGCTCGCTCTTTTCAAACATACTTCAATCTTTACAAATTGTTGAAATGTAAAGAGGGGCAAAAGATTCTTACAAGTTTGAGTGAAAAGTTCACCAGGTTTTTTCCATGTCGCTGAACATGCCTCGAAAGTTTTCATGCTGTTGCAGAGGAAGTGCTAAAATGATAAGTCACACGCCATAATTTGTATGAACAAAGCAGCTCTTCTCGTATTACTAAGTATGCGTTGAAAGTTTGCAAATTGTTCAAACGAAAGAGTAACAACTTCGCAATATCGCAATAAAACATATTATTTCAGACAATGGTAAAGGAAAAGCTAAGCAAGGACTTACAACGATTCTTCTAGGTAAAACAAATGGAGGCATCCCTGTTATCGCTGTCTCTGTATACACGCTTCTGCCTGACGATTCGTGAAGCCTTGCGAATTCCATAATATTTCGTTTCAGATTTTCGTCTGTGTATAATTAATTACTTTGCTGCAAGCACACCTCAAACGGCATGAAAACCGATAAGGTAACCGGCAACCGGAGAACGGAAAGGAACAATTCATCACACATCGCAAGAAAACGTGACGGAAGTTTCATTGGCTCGCAGCATTTTGAACAGTGTCAAGTGCGCCTTGATGTGATATGTCGGGATTCTTGGCTGAGATCCTCTCGACGGGACTAGGGCAGGAGTACCTTTTAAAGATTGTAACCCAGGGCCAAATTTGGAAAGGCCCCGGGCCTGTATGTTTCAGTCGTTCTTCAATGCGTTTATTTTAATGAACTTTAAAATTATTAATTATGTAGTATTAATATAAAGTAAATCTTTGATATATAAATTGAACAATGCAGATAAATATTAACTTTCATATTCTTCATTTATGTGAACAATTATTATATTTTAATTTTTGTTTATTTCAAATAATAAAAATTAATCCTTTAATGATACAATGCACCCTCTTCTACAGAATCATGATGTGGACAAATCATACCATAACGGTAAAGTGTGTTGGCCACAAGTATAGGGATGTTCTAATGAGTGTAACTGCAGAGGGTTGCAAGGAGCAAAATAGTTGGGCTATAGTGGATTGAGAGCCGACTTTGTTGCCTCTTGAGTAGTCGAGTGTTCATTTTAATGGCTGTGTTTGATGGTAATGGGATGGAATTTGATGTTTACATGAACATACATGGCTACCAAGAAAGAGGGAAGGGAGATCGACATTCATCTTGCTAGGTGAGTAGGGAGGATGGGTGATGAATGAAAGCAAAATGTAATTATAACTTGTACCTTCCATGCTAGTCCTTGAAAGCTTAACCTATCAAGTAGTTTCAATGGTGATCATGAAGAGGGTCAATGGATGAATGCCCTCAATGCTCATCTTGCCAAGGAGGAAGGATTAGTGGATGAGTGAAAGCCTAACTTCTTTGAGTGGCCTAAATGCTCATCTTGCCAGTAATGACCTCTTTGAATGCATGACCTTAATGGTTAGCTTACAAAATGGGGACCTCTTCAGTAACTTATCATCACTCCAAACTCAATTGTTGACATGCTCAATGGGACTCAAACCTTAATCACCTACTTAGAAGTTAGGTGCCTTATCCATTAGGCTACGAATGCTTGTGCAAACATGCATGGCTACTAAGGTTAAAAACTCAACATTCTAAGCCTATTTTAGTAATTTTACCCTTTAAGAGATGTTTAAGCAAAAGTTTTACATTGCAAAAAATTAGTGAAGGGCATTGATGTTTCGACCATAAGCAAAAATCAATATAGCATTATGTTGATGTGTGGGTAAATTTGAAGCATAGTGAAGCAACAACTATGCTCATATATGTACTAATGCAAAAGATTGCATTGATGCATGTGCCATGATAATAATTTTTATTGGTGATTTTGTAGGAGGTTCTGTTACAAATTTTATTGGGTGTACTTTTGGCAAAACAACTTTATTAGTCATAGTTTTCATTATTGAGGCATTGCTTACTTGCTTCGAGGCACATGGCTTGTGGTAGGTATGTCAGAAGTTCAATTCTGAAAGGTAGGTATGATGAGACATGTGCCACTTGAACCACAATGCTATTGCACTCCAAAGGCAAAGGTAGGAATTGAACCCATAACCTTTCCACCAAAAGATGTGTCTTAATCAATGCACTACATTCCTAAGGGAAATTTGTAGAATTTATATTTTGTTCTTGGAAGTATAAAATTCTTACAAACATTCATGCATACCATCATTTACTTTGGTTTGGTTTAAAAGTGGAAATCATCATTTATGACTCCCAAATTTTATTACATAGTTACTGTGAATCTTTAAGTACATCTTAAGCATCTAACTTCTAAATATTTTTACTGAAAAGGAATTGTTGAAGACTTAATCTAACATACGCATAGTTTAATGATTTACTTAATTTAACTTTTAAAGGGTAAAAAAATAAAATTTAGCCTACATAATCAAAGTTTACGCTGAAATTTGCCGTTACAAGAAAAAAAAAACATGGGGAAACCCTGAAATTTTGGCCCTATGTGGTGCGAAACAAAAATACAATCTCAGTACCCTGAAACCAACAACCCAAAACGACGGCCCCCTGCGCTACACATGGTTATGCAAACACGCACGCGCGCGTAAACAAGAGGGTATCGTGGCAGACAAAAACACAGAACGGACAGATCACTGTGTACACGAAAGGACACGTGGCCAACGGGAGGGTCGCTGACATTAGGTAGGCCTCCTCCAGCGTATTCACTGCCTGGCTCGTGATTCGTGAATCACTATTTCCACCGCTATTACTGTACCATCGCAAACATCAGCAACGCTGCTGGAAATATCATGCCACGTCAAATCAAATACGGAAAGGTCTTCTACCTTGGCTTTTGTGCCGGCCAAAAGCATGTCCAGCTGTAGTCATCACAAAATACCGGCCAACTTTTTGCGCACATGCCAATAATTTAGTTTAAATGGTAGGCCGGCGTTAAAGGTAATGAATTATTAGAGCTTAATTGAGAACCTTTCTGACACGGCCTGGCCCACTGCCGCAACCGATACGTACCTGATTCCCTCCAGCGATCTTTAATGAATTTTTTTTTCCCGAAGGTCTCTTTTTCTGATTTTACGTAACCGCCGTTTTCCTTGAAAACGAAAAAGGTGTGGTGTGGTTACCGGAGAGCACCGGCCATTCTGCGGCCGGTTTTAACGGCATGCCGGTTTTAAAGCACGTTTACTAATAATAATGACCGCGCCAGGGCTTGATCTTGTTCCCCGGTATTGGCTTGTTTTTGGTGGGTCGCTTGGTTATTTATTGAACGGACGCTTCCAAATTTTCACGTGCTTTGTACATAAGCACCGACCTAAACCCCTTTCCATCCACGTTTTATGCAAAAGGTCTGATCGCTAGGACATCGTGGGGGTAAGTAACGTGCTGCCACTGTCAAAAGGTCCTACCACCCATGGTGTTGGGTTGATGGTGGTGTGCTACCTCTTTTACGGTTCACAAATTATTTGGGTTTTTGTTTTTTTGCACTTATAGAACTAGGTTAGTGGTATTACGGTTGGTGGTGGTGTGCTATCTTTCTTATGGTCCACAAATTATGGAGTACATGGTCTTTTGTTTTTTTGTGCTTTTAGAACCAAATTAGTGGTAGTAGGACTAGCAACGGTGTGCTACCTCTCTTATGGTTCACAAACCATTGAGGATAGGGTCTTTTGTTTTTGTTTTCTTTGTGCTTTTAAAACTAGAGTAATGGTAGTAGGATTGATGGTGGCGTGCTACCTCTCTTAATGTTCACAAATCATTGAGTACAAGGTTTTTTGTTTGTTTATTTGTTTTTTTTTTTGGTGCTTTTAGAACTAGATTGGTGATGGTGTGCTACCTCCACATAGTTTATAAACCATTAAGTATAACAATGAGGTGTTAGCCTAGTGGTATAGGTCTTGGCCTAGTAACCCCAGGTCATAAGTTTGATTCTACTAGGTAGCACTAAGCTATAAATTTCTATAAATCTTGGGATGTACCTATGTTTCACTTATTTTGAATTCCAACATCCCTTCACAAACCATTGGGTACAAGGTTTTTTGTTTTTGGTTGTCTTTTTTGTATTTTTAGAACCATATTAACATGCTAGTTTCATGCACTAGTTGAAAGTACTTTGACTTTCTTTTACCACCCTATTTTGTAGGATCATATGTAAGATGTTTTCATCATTTAACTTTACATTGTTTATTCTTAAGTACTAACATAGAACATGTTAAAGGATGTTGTTGCATGCACTCATACAAATGTAACACCAACAACTAGCATGTAATAATGAATCTAGAGGATTCAAGTGGTAATTCTCATGGTGTCTACATGAGTGTTGATGAGTGAAGAGTACCCCTACGCTCAACCATACGAATCACAAGCATTCATGTGTAATCTAAACAAATTTTATATTTTCAACTAATCTCCACAAGTATGGTTGGGAAGACAACAATCATCACGATTAGATTTCACGATTAGACAACAAATCTAATCGTGATGATTGTTTCTAAGTGTAATTGAGGCACATGATTTTTATTATTTTATATTTTATTCTTCTACAATTAAAAACATGTTGAAACTCAATTTATGAACCAATTTGGCTAATCTAACGAGTTGTACCATTTAGGCTGAGTGGGAAATTGTTTAGTTATAGCCCCAACAAAGAGGATTTTATTAGGAAACTGATCAAATAGTACGCTTTCCTCCTTTGTTATCCCATTACAATCAAGACAAGTGGTCAGAGACCACATTCTCAGTTCCTCTTCGATCTACCATTGTAAGATCGAATTCTTGTAAGTTCACCAACCATTGTATAACCCAAGGCTCATCATTGGCTTATTCATTAGGAAGTGAATTGCACTATGGTTCGTGTGCACAAACACTTTGTATCCAAGCATAGAGTGCCTGAACTTCTCTAGAGCAAACATCACTACCATCAATTCTTTTTCTATGGTGGTGTAGTTTAGTTGTGTAGCCACAATACTTTGGCTTGCGCAGTGGATGTAATATGGACATTTCTTATCATCCAATTGTGTAAGCATAGCCCCCAAGGCATAATTTGATGCATCCATCATAATGTAAAATGTTCTGGACTAGTCATGTGCTTGTAGAATTGGAGTTTCTACAGGTTTCTCTTTCAGTTGTTGGAATGCATTTTCACATTCCTTGGTCCAAACAAATGAAGCATCTTTCTTTGTTAGCTCAACCAACGATTTTGTGATCTTATAGACATTCTCTATGAATCATTGGTAGTAACTAGTGTATTCAAGAAATGACTAGACATCTTTTACAGTCTCTAGTTGATGGGTAATTCCTTGGATGACCCTTATCTTTTTGAGGTCGACCTCAATCCTTGATTGTGAGATTCTATGCCCTAATACAATGCCTTCTTGGACTATGAGATGGCTCTTTTGCCAGTTGATTTGTAGATTTGTTTCCACATATCTTTTTTGAGTACTTGCTCAAGATAATCCAAGGCTTGCTTGAATGTAGTGCCATAAGCTGAGAAGTCATCCATAAAGACTTTCACTTTACTACCGATTTGCTGCTGAAAGATGCTTAAGACCAGAAGTTGGAAAGTGGTAGGAGCATTACATAGACTAAAAGGCATCTTACGATACACAAAAGTCCCCTAGGGACTTGTGAATGTTATTTTGACCTGGCCTTCTGGTGCAATTTGGATTTGGTTATAGGCATCATAACCATCTAGAAAACTATAATAGCAATGTCTAGATATGGTGTTCAACACTTGATCAATGAATGAAAATGGAAAATGATATTTGAATGTTGTCATGTTTAATATCTTGAAGTTGATACAAAACCACAATTTTCACCTCTCTTTGGCACTATCACAAGTGGGTTGACCCACTCGCTATCCACAATGGGTTAGATGAACCATGCCTTAAGGAGTTTCTTGATTTCCTCTTTGAAAATTTGCTTCAGTTTTGGGTTCAATCATCGTTGTGGTTGCCTCCTTGGCTTCATGGATGGATTAGTATAAATGTGGCGCTGACATATCTATGGATCAATTCAAGTGAGTTTAGGATATGACTAAGAAAAGGTTGTTGGCCATTTTTTGATCACTTTCAACAATTTTTCTTTTTGATTGGAAGCAAGTTTGGCATTAAATATGACTGGCTTGTCATTTTTCAAGAATGCATATTCTAGTCTAGCAAGTAGAGCTTTCAACTCTAAGGTCTCTTGTTTGAAATTCTTAGAGATCTCCAACTCTCCCAAATTGTTATCATCATTTTCAATATCAAAGAGTTGGTGATGAACTTGCTCTAGTTCATCCATGCTTGTGACGTAAGTGCATGTTAGGCTCTCAGTAAGTTCCATGCATATTGTGTTACTTTTAGGATCAACAGTTAGCCATTGGGTACCCCCTTGTTTTGTGGCTATTGCATACAGTCACCTTTGAGTATCTACTTCATGTGCACACTACCTGCATGCAAAAATAGATGCTTGTTTCATTGACCAGAGTTTTTGAATGTAATTGCACCTAATATTGCTGTACGCAATGCATGGAACTCACTTCTTCTTGATCTTTCTAAATGCATTTTTCTTAGATATCTTTAGGAAAAGATATCTGATGCTCCTTCTTGCATCAATAGTGCTTAGCCATGCCATTTCCATAATGATTGGGAAGTTCCCTTTGTAGTTATCAACCTTGATTACTAGGAAATTGATAGGATAAAACCACCCACAAATAGTGGTCACAATGTCTTCTATTAGTCCCAAAGGAATAGTAATGGACTGGTTTGCTAATTCTAATTGGATATTGCTCTTCTTGAGAGGTGGCAGGTTCTAGGTAGTATACATCTCATGAGAAATCAAGTTTACACTAGAACTTGAATTAAGAAGAGCATTACATGGTTCATTCCTAGTAATGTAAAAATAGATAAGAGTACTCCTAGGATCAACTAATTTCATGGGAAGGTTGCTAGTGTGGATTCAATCAAATATGAAATGAGTGAGCATAATAGTATGGATTATGGGTGGCATTTGATTTGAAGGGGACTTAATGGGATGATTTGTAGAGGATGAGGTAGGAGTAGGGTGACTAGCCACCTGAGTTTGTGAGTGCTTAGTAGGGGTGTTGGACTAGAGGAATGGTCTTTTACGAGCATGAGATTTTGAACTACTTGGTTAATGAATCGATTGTAGATTGACATCCTTGGTAGCATTACATTGCTATGGCTGGGCTAGAAGTTCATCTTACATGGATGGAGTAGGCAGTAGCTATGTTAAGGGTGGAGGAACAAGTGTAAGAATAGGATGAGGATAAGGATAGAATGTGGTATCTCTCCTGGAATGTGGAGAATGATCTCTATAGTATTTGGGAGGGTAGTAGTGATGTTGGAAAGGAGAAATGTGACTAGAGGAGTCATGTGGAGATAGGGGTTGTTGAATGTAATACCTATATGGATTTGGTTGTCTGTAAGGGTACTGCTACCTTGGTGGTGGCAATGCCCATGAATATGGATGTTGCCACTATTGATATTTCTTGTATAGTTGTGGTGAAATTCCACTTAGATAATATTGTTTTTTCTGATGGAATTGCCTCAGATTGCCTTGAGGATAAGGTAATCTTCTAGGTGTTTCTCTTTTTGCTAGTTGTGGATTTAAAGTATACACCCAAGACTCTTGTAAGTGTGACATGATGGGGCAACATCCCTTAGCATGTTCATATTGGTAGATATCACATCCATCATCATCATTTGATTTAGTTTCCACAACTTCCTCTACTATAGCAATCTTGCCCTTACCCCTTTGATTGGTACATTCAACTTCCTTTCACTTCTACAATCATGATCACTCCTTTGTTCTTTGGAGTCTTTAGTAATTTTTAGGATAGCTTGAAATATGATATCCATGGAGTTCCATAACTAATCTACCTTAGCTAAAATTTCATAGGTAAATTTTTGAATCAGTAAGGTTTTCTAGTTTACCACCTCATTAAGTGATGATTCCTTATCACTATCACAAAATCGAACCTCCCTCTTGTGAATGGAAGGATCTTGGTTGTATTCTTCTACACTTTTGTGTTTTCTCAACTCTCCTTCTTCTTTTGCTACTTGATCGATCAACCTCTGAAATTGATGGGCTCTTAACTTTGACAATCACACTTAGGCATATACTTCAAGAGTTTTCCTTGTTTTTTATCAGAGCGCATCTATGATGTGATGAAGTTGTTCTTGCTGAGAGAAACCATGGCTAGGGCATTAGTGTAATAAGGAATAATATTTTTCCATTGTGGCATCCACAGACTCATGTATTCCTTGCTTCCAACCTTGGATCTGCTTTCTTAGGTTGGACACTCGAGAGTATGTTTGATACTTATCGTTGAATAGTTTGAGCATCATTCTCCATCTGCAAATTAATTCTAGATCCAAGGATCGATACTAGCTTTCTGCTTCTTTGATGAGTGTTTTGGGAAACAACTTAAACATTTGCCAATCATTTTCTATATTCTGCAAGGCATAGGCATCATGAAAAGCTTGAAGATGATTATGTGGATTTAAGTTATATCCCCTTTCGAACTTGGGGATATTATTCATGTCTGGCCTCTTGATTCAGCTATCTTTTATGTGCCTTATAGGAATTCTCACTACCTCTACAATGTTTAGTATGCTTCAAGTAGCAAGAAAAGGCTCATTGTAGCCAGTTTTTGGTACCTATGATGCCCTTTTCTACCCCTTTGTTCATGGCGATGTGCCTCTCTTGAATGCTCGCGGCTCTGATCTTGACTTGCGCAATGGTCCTTATGATCATCTTGGTCCCATCGGTCACCTCCATCATGATTGTGTGCCCTGTGGTTATGTTTAGAGCCAGAAGAGAAAGAAGATGATGACAAAGGTGAAGAGGAAGGAGGACTAGCACCATCACGGTGAATACCACCCTTTTTCAGTGGTCATAGTCATGATCATGATCATGCTACACCCACATGCCTACCATGACTCTCCTCCTTAGATCCCCCTTTATCATGGAATCTATTCTTGGTAGAACCAGGATTATGTATTTTGGACTACAAGTTCTAGTTTTGACCTCCGTCATTGAAGTCAAAGAGAGAAGTTTATCTATATGGAAAATCCCTAGAGAAGGGTTCTCCATCATCTTTTTGATGCATTAAGAATGGGGAATCATTGGACCACTTTCCCTTTGTAAATTGGTAGCACTGCGCTAGCTGTCAATCCCTCAAACATTGTGCATTAGTGGGGTGATAATCCTTGGCATCACTGTCCTACACAACATATTTAGCATGAAGCCCTTGGATGGCCAACCACATAAGATTTTGTTGGAGCATCACAAGAATGGATCAATCGAGCCGCAACACAATGTTGCCCTCCATGTCTTTCCATCATAGTAGTTTATCCTAGTGTAGGATGAAGGTGAAATTAGGTACATACTCATCAGGATGAGCATATACCACTCTATATTATTAGGGCACCTACTGATTTGCTTTGTCAGACTTGGGCAAAGAATCACTCCTATGAGAAGAAGACATCTTGTATTAGAAGACAAGAAATGTAGTGTGCTTCTTATATTTGTTGTAGTTATTTTGATGTATGATATGACTTTAGGGTTCACTCCAATGATGTTAAATAATTTTTCACTAATTCCTAGATAGCGCATGTAACAAACAAATGGTCCCTGGCAACAGCACCAATGATGAGTGGCAAGTTCCCCTATGCTCAACCATACGAATCACAAGTGTTCATGCATAATTCGATCAAATTTTGCAAACCTTAAGTTCCTAAGTACACTAGTTCTAGGACATGAAATTTAATTGTGATGATCGTTGTCTTCCCAACTACACTTATGGAGTTTAGTTGTATGGTTAAGTGTAATTGAGGCACATGATTTTTATTATTTTATATTTTATTCCTCTACAATTAAAAACAAGTTGAAACTCAATTTATAAACCAATTTAACTAATCTAATTGATAATTAATAACTAACTATCCCAACATAAGAATTTGGTCTCACTTTTTATACACATCTTAAACACATATAATGTTGCTGGGTTACTAAATGTTAAGCATTGTTGGGATTACCAAGCATCATGTGCATGCTTGAAGCAATCGTACTTATGTGCTTAATTAATTACTATTTAACTTAGCTATCTTATCTTAGCTTACTTTAGCTTAATTACTTGGAAGCATTAAATGAAATTACATAAACATTAAATGCTTAAATATAGTAATTAATCTAGCAAAGGTGTTGGAAGGTTTATTAGAAAGCTTGTCTTTATTTCCACACACACTACCATGCTCAAGTACAATAGTGCTCGAATAAAGATCCATACACCCAATGACTCCTATTGTAGGCACCTTGGAAAATATTCTAACTCTGGCAAAAATAAACTATAAGAGCTCTGTTATGCTATGAAAAAACTTATGTCAAAACTGTGTGCTCACGTGCTATATTTATAGGTTAGCACACATCTTGCCATATCAGATATCTAACACTGCTTCTTGGGCCTCGATATTGGGTATTCAATATCAGAGCTAGGCAAAATATGATTCATCAAGTGTGATGGAGTGACTAAATAGCTTGATGTGACTTGTTTGTTATGATTTTGCTCAAATTTAGAACTAAATCCCAAACTCTAACATGTGTTTTGTGTGTTTTAGGCTAGATTTTGGCCAAGAAGCCAACTACTACTTGGCTGGAGTTTGACAGGATAAATAAATAATTTTTTAACAACACTAAGACAAGGGATAGATCTTTTTCATAGGAATTATTATATTGACAAAGAGGCCAACTACTAATTAGCTAGACTTTCTCATAGAAAATGAATAATGATCGTCATAACGTTTATCAAAAAATGAACTTTTCCATGTGAATTATTAGAGTATGTATTGGTTGGACTTTGTCACAGAAATAAATAATATCATCATAACCCTATACTAAGAGGAAATATTTCATGTGAATTATTAAGAAAAACACTATACATAAAATTTGATTTTTCTTTTCAACATGAAAATTAATTCTTAGTAAATCAATTTTAGGATTCAATTAATTTGAAAAAGAAAAAGAGTCTCTTGGTAAATTATATATCTATATATATATCATAAATATAAAGCTAAACTAATTATTAGTGGCATACTCTCCTCAAGTTTTATTCTAATATAAAATCAATGTTTTGTGGGACTTAGGTGCTAGTGTATATCATTTCAAGGACCATGTTGTTACAAATGGTATCAAAGCATAATCAATTTGGTTGGGTTTAATAATTATTTGTGCAATTTTAGTATGTATGGTTTTTATTTCCAACTTCTTCTAGTCAATTATTATTATTTTTTGTAGCATCAAAAAGGATCCTTTATAGATGGATCTCAAAGGGTCAATTTGCACTATAGAGGATCAACCCATATTAAGAAAAGAGAGAGTCTTCAAACCAAATGAGGTAGATTTTTAAAACCTTTGGAAGTAGTTCAAGGTAGAAGATTAGGCCTTGGTAGAACCAAGTCCTAAAAAGACTAATTTGATCCTTCATGTTCTTAAGAAGATGAATATACCTCAAAGAAATATTAGCCTTCACACAAAGAATCAAGTAAAAATAGTTGAAGCTTGAATCTCAATGTTAAAGGATCATCTAGATCAAATACTAGGTTTGTACCAAAACTTGTTTGAGACCTATTAGTTTAAGTAGGCTAAGGTCTAAGTGGTTGATGACTTGGTTAGTCAAGTGAAGGTTTTAGAAGATGTCCTAGCTAGCTTGAATAGTAAAGTGATTAATTTGAAAAATAAAAATGCTATTTTGAAGCCTCCTTGGTTGGTTGGTCATTTGATGAGCCTATGGAAATTGCTTGAATAAAATATTTTAGGAATAAATAGCAATTGGGAGGTAAGAAACTATGTTAGATCCTTAGGAAACCATTTAAGGTTTCTATTGAATGTTTTATCTACTAGGGAAATTACATAATTAGAAATTTTTCTTTAAGCACATAATGAGTTGAGACTAGAAAGAGTTAGATCCTAGTAAGGTAGTTGATTATCTTAGAGCTCTATCCTAATCCAGTTTTACATATCATAGATGGCCTAAATGAGAAGAAGTTAGCATTAATGTTATAGTCTAAAATTATCACTCAAAATGTGAGGACCTTGCACTCATAAAACATGATCTTGAGAAATTTGCAGCAAATTTAAATGGTTTTAGAAAAAATGAGTATAAGATAGGTTTGTACATTGGTGGATAAATGAGCTAACCATAACTATATAACTCTTTCCATGGTGATAAACAACAAAAATTTTGTTGATAATGACTATGATGTTGTAGCCTATTGATGAGTAGTGAGCAATCCCTATGTCCAAGTATACAAATCACTAGCATTCACTAAGCGATCTAGTCGAATTCCTTAGACTTTAGCTCTCTAAGTACACTGGGTCTAGGTAATGAATCTAATGGACGTGATTATTTTCTTCTTAGTTTCACTTGTAAAGTGTAAAGATATGGTTAAGTGTAACTGAGGCACATGATTTTTATCATTTTGTATTTTTCATTAATTCACCTAAGTGCTAAAGATAAAGTAATTAAATGTTTAACTAATCTAACAACTAACTAATCCTTAGCTAATCCTAACATAAGCATCTATTCCCACTTTCTGTACACATCTTGAACACGTTGCAATGCTACTGGGTTACTAAGCATTAGACACTATTGGGATTACCAAGCGTTAACGTATGCTCGAAGTGGTCGTACTTATGTGTGTCAATTAATCGTATGAATTAATTACTTAAAACCATTAAAGTAAATTGCATGAATAATAAATGCATAAACTAAACATTAAGCTGAGTCCAAGTGCTACAAGGTTTATTAAGAAAGCTCATCTTTAGTGCCATTCACATTGAGGTGCTTAGGTACATCAATGCTCGAATAAATATTTGTACACTTCTCAACCCCTATTGTGGATACTTAGAACATATTCTAACTCTAGGAAGATAAAAATGCAAGAGTTTGGCTAACAACTAATGATCAAATGCCATAAATGTAGCATAGGTAAAATAAGATAGTGCGTTCACACGTACACATCAATGTAGTAAACCATGCATTAACAAGATTCTATCAACATGGTCAAATAATGACTCACCATACCCCCATGACTAATTGAAAACTCATCTTTGCGTGAATAGAAGGAGGAACAGTTCTCTTAAATTTTTTTTAAAAGTATGGGATTATTAACTAATTGCTTGATACACAACTGACTTAATTGATACTAAGTGCCCAAGTGTACAGATTTACAACTTTTACAAGTTTGGTGTTCATGACAAAAAAATTGAACATCATAACAAAAATTAATAGCACAACTCCTCTGGTAGCTTGAAGATGAGGAGAAAAATCAAATAGTCCCAAGGAGTGGAGGTTCTTGAGGTGCCAAAGAACCTTCTCTTGCCTCTAGTGCATGCATTTGTTGTGGTTGAGGCTGTGGTTATGGCTGTTTGGCTATAGTTGTGGCTATTGGTGGAAGACAGAAAGCATTCATCAACACTTTCATCTTTTCCTATTTAGATTGGGGATTGTACACAGTCCACACAACATCACCAATATGGGCTAGTACAGGAATATCCCACAGATAGGAAATTTTAGGAAATAGATCCTTCACATTGACAAACCAAGCTATGAATTGTTTGCATTCAACATTGAACACCTTGACAATGTTCTACAGCTCCTAGTAGTCATTCATCTTATGGGTTAGGTTCTTAGCTATTGACCATTGATTAGTGAAGCATCTTTTGAGAACATCAAGTTCAGCATTTGCCATTTTTATCTTCTATTTTATCTTCTTATGATGCTTGAACTTGGCCTCGTACAATAGGTACAAGTTGGCCACCTACTTCTCAAATTTTGACCTTGGCCTTCTAATAGTCAACACTGCCAAGTTTGCATATTGAAGGTTAGTGAACTTCATGTATTCTATCATCTTCTCGATTTGCATCTACTTGAGGTAGATCTCTGCTTTGTTGTATGGGTTCAGTCCATCAAAGATGGGATACCACATGTCACCTCCTTCTTGGAGCTATTAGAGGGACTCATTCACCATTGCCTTCACTAGTTTTATTTCTTTTTCATTAATTTCTTTTTGTAGGTTGACTTGGTCTTTGTAATGGTTTTTGGCCCTTTCAAATTTTAGGGCCTTGTTCTTCTAGGTGGTGATTTTGATTATAGACTTCTAGTGAAGAGCATGGACCTCCTCCATTGAGAGATTACAATTTTTTGTTGCCAACCTCCTTAGATCCATGGTCACCTTGGTAAATTGCCCTTGCTGTTGCCTCATGTATTCAACCATATATTCTTTCTAGAGCTCAACATTGTGTAGGTGATGATTATCCTTGGTCAGAATGGCATTCTCCTAGCGAACCTTCAAAAAGTCCTTCTAAATGTTGTAGATAGTGGCATTTGCTAAGGATTGGTCAAAGATTCTTGACTCCTTAGTGTACATAGTGTTTTGAATTTTTGTTTGAAGTTATTGAAAAGCTTCATCTTTGGTTATAGATTCATTGAGTATGGTGGGATCAGTGAGGTGAGCTCTTAACCCTAAAACTTTAGCATCCACATGCCAATTTTTAGATGTGGCTACTTCAAGTTTGACATTGGTAATGAGGTACTTACCCTTAGCCTCCAACAATGCTGACTAGTTAGTAGTGATGTCATTTGGAAGGTCAAAGACATCCAAAATTGGTTGTTGGGTTTCCACTAGTCATTCTAGCAACTCCTTGTGTTGGGTTGCACTAAATCTTCCACCTGCCACTCTTGCAAACATCTACACATCTTTCAGTGCAGCAATACACAACACAGATGTCACAAGAACATTAAGGACTTCATCCACTCTGTTAGCCACCACCTTGACCACCATTTCCTGTCATTGGTGCTACATCGCCAAGACAATTGCCCCATCACTTTTCTCAAGGTGCACTAACAAGGTAGTAGCGTTTCCAGAGATTTTTCAAAATTGTTGCTATTTTGGAATGGATACTATTACCTCTCGAACACTAGAATTCGAGTGCACGGGTGCCTACATTCTTTGGGTAGAGAAGGTTAGTGATGTATCCTCCAATTAGCTTCTAGTATGAGTTATCTCATTTAAATGGCTTAGGGTTGATCAGTAGACAAATAGATCACCACTTGGTCTAGCTTACTACTGCTGCAAGAGTTGCTCATGGAGCTTCAATATGCACTCCATGGTAGCATAAGCCTTTAGCATTATTTCATGAGTGGGTAGTGGTGGTGGTTCCTCCTCTTCTTTCATCATGGCAGGGACCTTATCTTTCATCATGTCCACCCAAGGGGTAGCAAGAGCATGTCTAAGTGTGTTACAATAGCAGGCTATTCCTCATATTTTGCATAATTTTTAGATGAGGCATGGGAAGGGGAGTGTCTTTCTCCCACACTCATTTTCCTTGAATCACTTATCTATCTTAAGATAGATCAATTGTGGGAGGTTCACAGGGAATGTCCTACTTAAAGCGATGCATGCATGGGTAGAAAAGGTTGTTACCTTGCTTGGCCTCATTGTCAGATGGAGGTGATAGGTTGTTATCTCAAAATAGGCACATTCTACCATTGTGAGCACACCATACTCTTTGTGATCCACTTTATAGCACTTCTAGACCCAGTTCTTTTTCACCTCTGAGTCTACTTGCATTAAGATCTCTACTAGATTGGTCCCAGTTTCAGGTAATTCGAGGGCCTAAGAGATGACCTCCACTGAGTAGGAAACACTAATGTCCTTAATCTTCATAATGGCATTAGGTTGCCTACTATTATAGAAGAGATATGTCTCTCCTATGTACCACTTCCCACCAAAAGTCATGATGGGCCATATGGGAGAGCTTTGCAGCTTAGTTCTGACATCTTATAGGTCAAAGTCTAAGAAGGTACCAATTTCAATTCTTGGAGAACTAAATATTGGATATCATTAGATTGGATTTTCCTAAGGTAGGATTTAGTCAAAGTGACCTCAAGGTTTGGCCTTGGTCTTGGTGCCTCATCTCGGTGGAATTGCTTTGTTTTAGCTTGGGAAATCTGACACAGAAATTCCACTTTGAGCTCCTCTTGAAGAGGTCCTGTTGCACAAGTATTAGCTGCCTGCTCCTGGCGTTGTTTTTCCTATTGGCCCCTTCTAGTTCTAGGCCACTTATCCCTTGGTTGGAACAGTCCTCCTTCCTATGGACGCTTAGGTCTTGGTGCCATTTGTAATCACAACATGATCAAAGATTAGTGCTTGTTGTGTAACTTTGGAGCATTTGAGACCTTATCTCTTTGGATTAGTTACACTTGGCTAAGTTGTGAGCATGGTAGGTTTGATTATTTTATTATTATTTCATTTTAGTATCTACCAGAGTTCGTTGGAAAGGTTTAACTTTATAAATTAGTAACTTTAATATTATTTTATTAGTTAAACCTAGTGCAAGTTAGAAAAATTCTAAAATTTTTTTCATCACAAACCTTAGGTTTGTGGTTCCCACAACATAGAGCTCACCTCTAATAGCTGCAAGAATGAAGAACGAGGTTAATCAGACAAGTGGTTTGAAAGTTATGGGCTCTAGAAGGCTTTGGGCTTTAAAAATTGCAAAAATTCCTTTCCTGTTTGAGAGAAAATGACAAAAAAATTCACCAAGTGTTGTGCTATTTATAGAATTCTTGGGCTACATCAACGAGATTGCGTTGATGTGGTTGAAAGATAGAATTTTTTATCATTAAAAAGAGGGAAAAAACAAAAAGTTTTTACACAAAACTAAAGTTTTGATGGAGCTAGAAGAGTGGAGACCATGATGAAATTCATGAAGAGGACTATAATATGCATGAAAAAGGAGATTTAATGGGAGAATGATTGGAGAAATGCCATGAAGGAGTGCATAACTAGATGTAATCAACATGGAATATAGAAGTTTTGAAAGTAAACATGCCTAAAGGATAAGGAACTTAATTGGCCCAACCAAGGGGTATGCAAGTGGGTTCTTCCCATAGTAGGCTCATGCCCTTGATGCCCATGCATGCCCTAAAAAACCAAGGAGTCTATGGATCCCATGGGTAACTAATGGTTGTAGTTAGTGAAGGATCAAATCTCCAAGAAAACTATCTAAGAACTTTGATGCAACAAACTAAGAAATCAAACAAGCCATGAGAAAAGGTAGTGAGGTGAGGTATGGGAAGCATAGGTGGATGAGGTAAAGAGTGGAATGGGCTTTTGTATCATGGTCATATGAAGCTTCTTATGGATTTTTGTGGTTCATATGACTTGATAATATCCATCCTTAGTCCAAATTAAAACCAACCACTTTCAGTGACTTTGCATTGACACTCTAAGACTAGTCAACCTCCTAAAGGCACAAGAATATTGTTAAACCCCAAAGTAGTTATTATTTTAAATAAGTATTCTTGTTAAATTTATGCATTTTAAATAATTCTATTTTGTATTTCATATAGTTAATTGTTTATTAATGTGTATTTTATTTTATCTTATTTGTTTATATTAGTTGTAAGTATTAGCTCATTATTAACTTATTTAGCTAATTGGTGTGGTTTAGTTATTTTAATTTAATTGATACAATATATTATATCAATGTGATTATGATTAT
>MNCI01016857.1:26769-43501 GCA_015680685.1 Gnetum montanum | reverse complement strand
GCTAATCGTTGCTGGGATCACCATGCGTAACGCACATGCTCGAAGTGGTCGTACTGAGGCACTTAACTAGGAGAAAAGAGTTGAGAAGGAAAATAGTAAATAACAAGTAATAAATAATAGGTAATAAATAATAATAATAAAATCCTATTCCATGCGCTGCAAGGTTTATCTACCAAAATATACACTAATGATACAACCGGCAATGAGGTGAATAATGAAGAAAAGGATGGAGAGAAGAGAATGGAATGGAATCCCAAGAACAAGGTGGTGTATAGCCCCTTGTGTGTTTTATGATTAATGTGACTTTGCAAATCTCATTCCAATGTTAGCCTCAAAACAACCACATCCAGTGACTTCGCATTAATGCATCCGGTTAATCCATCCCCTTGAATAACAAGAATGCTTCCCCCAAGAGCCACCACCATTTCGACGAAACAAGGAGGAGAAAATGGGAAGCGAGAAGGGCCTTAGTTAGAGGGAACATTTTTTGTTCCATAACTAGTGCTTGTAGCCCAAGGATTATTTTGTCTAAGGGGTGTGCTTTGAATTCTCACTCTTCTTTTCTTTTTTGTGTTTTGTGTTTTTATGCGTGAGAACCACACCATGCAAAGACTTCTTATTTTTATTGTCTCAGCTTCCGATAATTGGGTAACATTGGAATGGTAAGAAAACTCAAGAAGAAAACATCCAAGCACCTAAGAGAATGGCCAACACAAAAGTATCAAGTTCCCTTGAAGTCACACCCTTTTCAAACGTTGAGTCCTTCCTTAGTTTGAGAAATGCCTAGTCACTGATTCGTTAAAGTTTTTATTATGAAGGGGACTGTACATTTCCAAGCTAAGAGACCATAGACTTTGTGGATGGATGGATGAAGTGAACTCATTGCCTGCCATATCAAAAGAAACATTCCTTAGTTTCCACATCATGAGTTAAAGGTAAAAACAAAACATTGGCAATCAACATGAAAATAGTTCATACCATTGGGAAGAACACTTATTAGGTGACAAACTTACAAGGTGGATCACACACACACAAACACACAAAAAATGAAAAATTATAATGATGTTGAAGAAAAAAATAAGAAAAGTTAAAGAAATTTGTAAAACAAAAATATGCAAAACAAAAATCAAAAAGACTGAGGGCCTCTAATGATCAGCATAGGTGGCCATCTCCCCCATGACTGAATTACAAGGGAGAGATCTGAAATACAATGAAGGTGTGATTTGTACTGGCTGTTTTTAGTTCATGGAAAGGTTTTGTTTGTTGTACATTAACCAATAACCTTTTATCTAGGTTGTCAGGCTTGTATATCATCATGGCTCCAGAGGGGAAGGTTGTATGAATAATATAGGGTCCTTCCCACAATGTTTGAAATTTTGTATGCTATGGTACATGCGTGGGATTCTAGTAAAGGACCTTATCTCCTAGTTGGTACCTAAACCTTTGAATTCGTAAGTCATGACATTGTTTATTATGTGCCTTATGCAACTCATTTAATGATAGTGCAACCAATCTATTCTCGTCTAGCACGTTCAGAGTTGCCAACCGTTGTTTTTGTGCTAGGTCGAGGTCTAGGTGAAGGTTGCAAGCCATGGATAGTGTACGGAGCTCATTTTGTATGGGGAGCTTTGGTAGTTTCCCATACACTAACTCATAGGGAGAATAGCCTGTAGGGAGGTTCCAAGTGGAGCGGTACACCCAGAGAGCATCATTCAGTTTCATGCTCCAGTCTCACCTAAATTTGCTAATTGTTCTTGTTAATATTCTTGTGATCTCCTGGTTAGTAACTTCAGCTTGGCCATTAGCTTGGGGGTGGTAAGGTGTGGTCAGTTTCTGCTCAACCCCTAAGCGTTACATCAATTTGTGAATGGTTGCACCCATAAAATGTGTTCCATTATTAGAGATGAGTGCACACAGCATACTAAACCTATGTACGATTTGTTGTTGTACAAATTGTGCAGCCGTAGATGATGTGCAGTCTGTTACTGCAGCTGCTTCAGCCCATTTTGTTAAGTAATCAATAGTAACAATGATATATGCTTTTCCGTTGTACATCGGTGTAATAGGCCCCATAAAATCTATGCCCCAGATATCGAAGGGTTGCAAAGGTTGAATCCATTATTGCGAACCCTCCATTCTAGTAGTCATTCCACCATCACGTTGGCAATGTTCACAGAATAGGAAAAAATGATGGGCATCCCAAAAGAGTGTTGGCCAATAATATCTTACGAGCAGGACCTTGGTAGTTGTCCATCTCCCAACATAATGACCTCCATAGGGGCCCTCATGAGCATCCTGGAGAACTTTTAATTGATCCTTATTAGGTACGCACCATCAAA
Organism: Gnetum montanum; assembly: GCA_015680685.1. Lineage (NCBI taxonomy): Eukaryota > Viridiplantae > Streptophyta > Gnetopsida > Gnetales > Gnetaceae > Gnetum > Gnetum montanum. Next base: position 41,162 of record MNCI01016857.1, on the reverse strand, counting down.
CCAAGCCATCAGGATAGACTTTATAAAGTTGTCCCTTAATTTCCATGAAGTACTTGGTTTTATGAAGAAACTATTGTTTCTTCCTAAAGTCCAATGCCCTATGGTGTTTGTTGGGAAATGAGATAAGTAAGAATGCTACTATACTAATTTTTTTTCATAGGTTGATCATTTACTACACTGACAAAGAGGGTTTCATCAGGAAAATGGTTAGATATAGCATATTCATCTTCTTTGTTGTTCCAATGCAACTGAGATAGGTGATCTGCAACTACATTCTCGGTGCCTTTGCAATCTACTATTGTTAGATCAAACTCTTGAAGAATTACCAACCAATGTATGATATGTGGGCTAACCGTTGGCTTGTTTATAAGGAACCTAATTGCACTATGATCCGTGTGGATGTATACTTTGTAACCCAATACATAGTGCCTAAATTTATCTAGTGTAAACACTATAATCATTAATTCCTTTTCCATAGTCATGTAGTTGAGTTATGCATCGGTGATACTTTTACTGGCACAATGGATGTAATAAGGTTATTTTTGTTCATCTAATTATGTTAGTACAACTCCTAAGGCCTAATTAGATGCGTTGGTCATAATATGAAATGGCCTGGACGAGTCAAGGGCTTGTAGAATGGGAGTTTCCACAATTCTCTGTTTAAGAATTTGGAATGCTTATTCACATTTCTTGGTCCATTCGAATGGTGCATCTTTTTTCGTTAATTCCACCAACGTCTTGGCAATTTTGAAGAAGTTCTCAATAAATCTCCTGTAGTAGCCAGTGTGTCCAAGGAATGATTGAATATCTTTGACAGTCTCTGGTTGTCGAGTAATTCCTTGTATAACTTTAATTTCATTTAGGTCCACCTCTATTCCTAATTGTGAAATTTTATTCCCTAGTACTACGCCCTCTTGAACCATCAAATGGCTTTTCTACCAATTGAGCTTTAGGTTGGTTTCAACACATCGTTTTAACACTTGCTCCAACTAGTCAAGGGTTTGATCAAAGCTCATCCCATAAGTGGAGAAGTCATCCATAAAGACTTCTACTCCGTTACCTATTTGCTGCTGAAAGATTCTTAGAACTAATTGTTGGAACGTGGCAGAGCCATTGCACAAGCCAAAAGGCATTTTTTTTATATGCAAACGTTCCACAAGGACTAGTAAATGTTGTTTTGGCTTGGTCTTCTGGTGCGATTCATATTTGGTTGTACCTACTATACCCATCCAGAAAACTATAGTACTGATGCCCTACCATCGTGTCTAAGACTTGGTCAACAAATGGTAATGGGAAGTGATCTTTGAAGGTTGCCATATTCAATAACCTAAAGTCTATACACACCCTCCATTTGCCTCCTTTCTTTGGTACGATTACAAGAGGGCTAACCCATTCGCTATCAGCAATGGGATAAATGAACCCAGCCTTGAGAAGTTGCTCTATCTCCTCTTTTACTATTTTTTTAACTTCAGGTTCAATCACCTGTATGATTGTTTGCAAGGCTTTATGGAGGGGTCTGTGTAAATCCTATGCTGGCATATCCTAGGGTCTATTCTAGTTAGTTCAAGGTATGACCATGTAAAGGTTCTTGACCACTTATTTATTACCTTCAACAAACTCTCTTTTTTCTTGGGGGCAAATTTTGCGTTAATGATTACCAGTATTACATTTTTGAGAGTCATGTATTCCAAACCGGTGGGCAATGATTTTAACTCTAGGGGCTTTTGTCTAAACTTCTCAGGAATCTCCAACTTCCCCAAGTTAATGTTTTCAAGGTTAAGGGTTGGAAGTTGGCCATGGACCTGCTCAAGTGCATCCATGCTATCAATGTAAGTGCTCATTATCCCCTCAGTCAATTCCATGCATGTCGTTGAATTGTTCTCTTGGTCAACCATCATCCACTGGGTGCTTTCTTGTTGTATGGCTACTGCATATAGGCACTTTTGTATGTCGATGTCTTGTGCACACCAATTGCATGCAGGCAATGTTAAACTCCGCATTACCCATGATTTCTGCATGCAATGGCACCTTGTGTCACTATATGCGATGCATGGAACTTTCTTCTTCTCAATATTTCCAAAGGTATTTGTCTTGGATATTTCTAGGGAAAGATTACAAATTCCTAGGCATGTGTCTACTGTGCTCAACCATGCCCTTTCCATTATTATTGGGAAGTCTTCCTTTTCATTGTTTATTTGGATCACCAGGAAATCAGCTGGATATGACTAACCACCTACGGTGGTGATAATGTTCTCAACCTATCCCAAAGGAACAGTGATGGACTGGTCAGCTAGCTCTAAGAGAATATTGCTCTTCTTGGGTGGCGGTAGGTTCTAGGTCTTATACAATTCTTGTGAAATTAAATTGACCCTAGAACCTGAGTCAAGAAGAGCCTTATGAGGTTCATTCCCAGCAACTTGGAGATAAATCAGGGGGCTTCCCAGATCAGAGAATTTCTTGGGAAGGTGGCCTACCTTAATCTAGTTGGTAACGATATGTGTTAACATAACCATATGAATTGGCCTAAAATTCTCAGTTGAAGGGTTTCTCAAAACCTAATTTGGTATGGAGGTGTTTAGATGTTCAATCGCTTGTGAAGGCGAGGGCTCAGTTGGATTGTTGGTCTTAAAGAAAGGTCTCTTTGACATATGATTTTTAGGACCAATTAAGAATTGAGAATTGGGAGCCCTCATGGTATCGAATTGTTGCGATTGAGTGGGAATTACTCTGGGCCTTGTTGGAATGGTTGGTGGTGGAGCTACTGACGTAAGAGATGCAGATGGATTTGGAGGATAGTATGGGTATGGAGCATTTCCTGGAGGAGAAGGAGCCCTAAAACACTCCTGAAATCGGTAGTAACATGGAGGGTTTATGTGACCAATAGGATCACCTGGAGAAACCGGTTGCTGCACATAATATCCATATGAGTCTAGCTTCCAGTGAGGGTACTGTTGTGTTGGTGGTGGCATCCCCCATGATTGTGGATATTGCCACTGCTGATGCTATCCAATGGGTTATGGTGGAGTTCTACTTGGATAATACGTTAGTGGTTGGTGGAACTACCTTGGGTTACCTTGAGGATAAGGTAATCTTCGAGGTGTTTTCTGTTGGTCAAGTCTTGGATTAAGTGCATACACCCTAGACTCTTGTAGATGTGAGATAATTGGACAACATCCCTTGGGATGATCATAATGGCAAATCTCACATCCACCATCATCATCTGTGTCTGAATCCACAACTTCATCGGAGATAGTAATTTTCCCCTTACCCTTGTTATGTGCAGGGCCTGAATCTCTTCACTTTTTCTTACCTTTGTCACTATTTCGTTCCTCCTTAGAATCCTCTACAATTTTCAAGACAGTTTCAAGTCTAGAGTCTAAGGAATCCCACAATTGGTCCATCCTAGCCAATACTTCTATTGTTAATTTTTGGATCGACAAGGTTTTTCTGTTCACTAACTCTTCGAGTGGTGACTCATCCTCATCACAAAATCTTACTCCCTTCTTTTGAAGGGAGGGATCACGGTTGTAGTCTTCCATACTCTCTCTTTTTTGTAGTTCACCTTCTTCTTTTGCTACTTGTTCCAACAAGCAATGTACTTCATGGGCTCTAAGTTCTGATAGTCTCCCTTAGGCATAAGTCCCAAGGGTTCTTCTAGTTTCATGCCTTAGCCCATCCACGATGTGTTGGAGTTGATCCCACTATGCATAACCATGGCCCAGGCAACGATGTAACAATGTGTAGTAGCAGGCCATGGTAGCATCCAAGGGTTCATAATTACCTTGTTTCCAACCTTGGATCTGCTTACGCAAATTAGACACTCTAGAGTACATTTGATACTTATCGTTGAAGAGTTCTAGCATCATACTCCACCTCTTGATGGTTTCCAGTTCCAAGGACCAGTACCAACTCTCTGCTTCCTTGGTGAGTGTCCTGGGAAACAACTTAAGTTTTTGCCACTCACTCTCTATGTTCTACAAGGTGTAGGCATCGTGAAATGCCTATAAATGATGTTGTGGATCAACATTGTATCCCCCTTCAACGCGTGGGATATTATTCATGTCTAAACACTTGATCTGACTATCTTTTAAATGCCTTGTTGGAATTTTTACTGCCTCCATTATGTTGAGCATACTTTGGGTGGCAAGTAGGGGCTCCTCATCATCATCTCTTTCATGATGCCTGTGATGTCTTCATTGTTCCCTACTTTCCCTTCGTTCATTCCCTTGTCCTCTCTCTCGACTCTCTCATCGAGGTCTCTCATTTTTTCCACCTCTATCCTCACCATTATGTTCATGTTGGCTATGCCCAGATGTGGAAGGAAAGGGTGAGTGATGTGAAGAAGGAGAAGAAGAAGGGAAATCATCACCATGACAATGTTTTCTACCTTCTCTTCAGCTGCTACGGCCCCGATCATGGTGACGATCTAAGTGCCCGTCCTTATTATGAGTTGTTGTTCCCTCTATGAACAGTTGGTGTTCACGAGGATTAGAACTAGGGTTATGTATCGTGGATTGTAGGTTCTGATACCCAACCTCCTCACCATCGTTAGGAGGGAGAACATTTTTCAATAGAGAACCTGTTATGAGTGGTTCACCATCTTCAATTTCACTAAGGACATGTGGGACCTCCTTGCTCTTAAACAGTGTATGCTGGCTCTCCTGCCTTGAGTCCCTCATATGTTGTGCTTCTATGGGATAATAATCCCTTAAGTCAAAGTCTTTCGCAACGTATTCAGCATATAATTTTGTCATGCCAATCTATGCCAAAGCATAGAGAAGCATGTTAGGGACTGATCGATCTGGGGGTAACACGATGTTACCTTGCAAATCTCTCCATCCCAGCTGTTTGTCTTGATGGAGGATAAAAGTGAAGTTAGTAATATACTCATCCGGATGAGTATATTCCACCCTATATTGTTGAGGAACTGGAGGATTGAGGTTATGTGTTTTGGATTGCCGACTGTTCTTTGTATTGTCCCTAGGTGGTAAATTGCTCTTATGAGAAGAAGACATTGTTATTTATCAGTGTGCTAATTAAACATTATATAAATTTTTATTTTAATTAACCCAAAGGTTTGTTTTAGGCTCCCAACGATGTGAGTGATGTCCTATGTTCTATTCAGCGCATAAACACTTTGTCTCTGGCAACGGTGCCAATGATGAGTGGTGAGATACCCCTACACTCAACCATACGAATATGAGTGTAGCATGCGCGATCTGGTCGAACTTCGTAGACTAAGTGCCTACATGCCTCATGGAAGACTTAGGGTTAATTATTCGTTGTCTTCCCAGACTTACTTGTAGTTGTCATGGTGTATGGTTAAGTAAGTTCGAGGTATATGATTTTTATAGTTTTTATGTTTTTGTCTCCTATGCTAACAAGGTGAAGGGTTGAGAAACTAATTACTAACTCTAACTAATGAACTAAGTCTAAATTACCTAGCGTCAGCATCTGTTCCCACTTACCGTACACACCCTGAACCAATGCAACCATGGCTACCAAACACTAATCATTGCTGGGATCACCACGCATAACGCACATGCTCAAAGTGGTTGTGCTGAGGCACTTAACTAGGAGAAAAGGGTTGAGAAGGAAAATAGTAAATAACAAGTAATAAATGATAGGTAATAAATAACAATAATAAAATCCTATTCCATGCGCTGCAAGGTTTATCCAAAAAGCTTGTCTTTATTGTCGTACACAAACTTGTGTTCAGGTACAATGTTTGCTCGAATAAAGATCCATTCACTTTAGGACTCCTACTATGGGCACATGGAAAATATTCTATCTCTGGAGTGATCAATCTACTAGAGTTTCCCTACTGTCTAGCCTAAGATGAGGAAACAAGGGAGAGCCACCTCTTATTTGTAGATATGACGGCAAACCGCAATATCACGTACGTGATATTCAATTATATTTAACTAAATCCAGATTGTGTTGGAGAACTAAGTCAAAACAACATTCACTAGTCCCTAGGGGACTTTTTCATATCACAAGATGCCTTTTGATCTGTGCAATGTTCCTACTACATTCCAATGCCTAGTCTTGAGCATTTTTCAATAGTAAATTGGTAGTGGTGTGGAAGCGTTCATGGATGACTTCTCCACCTATAGAGCTATATTTGAGCAAGCCCTAGACTGCCTTGAGCAAGTACTAAAACAATGTGTTGAAACAAATCTGTGGTTCAACTAGCAAAAGAGTCATCTGATGATCTAGGAAGGCATTGTATTAGGGCATCAAATATCACAAGCAGGAATTGAGATAGATCCTTAAGAAATAATGGTCATCCAAGGAATAACCCACCATCTAGAAATTGTCAAAGATGTTTAATCATTTCTTGGTCATACTGACTACTACCGATGATTTATAGAGAATTTCTCTAAGATCACAAAACTATTGATTAAGTTGACAAAGAAAGATGCTCCATTTGTTCAGACCATGAAATGTGAAAAAGCATTCTAGCAACTAAAGGAAAAAATTTTAGAAACTATAATTCTACAAGCAACCAACTAGTCTAGACCATTTCATGTCATGACAAATGCATCAAATTATGCCTTGGGAGTTTTGCTTATGTAAATGAATGACAAGAAACATCCATATTACATCCACCATGCAATCCAAAGTATTGTGGATGCACAACCAAACTACACCATCACAAAAAAAGAATTGATGGAAGTGGTATTTGGTCTAGAAAATTTAAGGCATAATGTGCTTGGATACAAAGTGTTTATGTACATGAACCACAATGTCATTTGCTTCCTGATGAATTAGCTAACAGTGAGCCCTCGTTTCATATAGTGACTGATAATCTTATAAGAATTCAATCTTACAATGATAGATCAAAAGGACACTAACAATGTGGTTACTAATCACTTGTCTTAGTTGAGATGGGACAAAAAAGAGGAGGAAAGCCCACTATCTGATCTATTTTCTAATGAACCCCTCTTTGTTGAGGCTGTAACTGAACAATTACCTAATGAGCCTAAATGGTATGATGACATTCTCACCTATCCTCTCATCCAAGAAATGTCACAAGGGTTGGATCACTAGAAGAAACAATAGTTTCTCCACTAGGTAAAATGCTTCATAGAGAGCAACGAACACCTCTATAAGATGTGCATTGATGGCCTAGTTCATTGATGTATTCCTGATGCTAATAAACTATGCATTCTCCAAGATGCTCATGAAGGTTCTTGTGGGGGCCACTATGCTGATGCACAACCATTAAAATCTTGATGGCAGGGTATTATTGGCTAACGATCTTCAGGGATGCTCATCAATACATCCACGCTTGTGAATGCTGCCAACGAGAGGTGGAATGATTGCTAGAATGGAAGAACCTCAACAGTGGATCCAATTATTGGAACCCTTCACCATCTAGGTCATTGATTTCATGGATCCCATCACATCCATGTCAAATGAAAAGGTGTGCATTATAGTCATTGTTAACTATTGTACAAAATGGATAGAAGGGGTAGCCATCATCGACTATACATCTTCTACTACTTCTTGTTTTGTATAAAAAAATGTTGTAAATAGGTTTGTTGTGCCACGTGCATTAATTTCTGATAATGGAACTGACTTTATAAGCACTATTTTTCAAAAGCTTATGCAATGCTTAGGGTTTAAACATAAACTCACAACACCCTACCATCCCCAAGCCAATGATCAAGTTGAGGTTACCAATAGGGAAATCATAAGAATTTTAACAAGAACTGTTGGAAAATATAGGAAAAACTAGAGCATGAAACTCAATGATGCCCTTTGGGCCTATCGCTCAACATGAAAACTTCCTATAGGCTATTCTCCCTACAAGCTGGTCTATAGAAAATTATCAACACTTCTTATTTAATATGAGCTTTGTACACTTTCAACAGCCTGTGACCTTGACCTTCACTTGAGTCTAGTACAAAAATAAAGATTAATGAATCTCAACTTGCTAGGTGAAAACTAATTGGTGGCCCTATCATCTAACGAGTTGCACAAGACATTTAACAAAAAGTGCCATGACCTTAAAATTAGAAAAGTTAAATTTCAACCAAGAGATAAGGTCCTCTATTGGAATCCCACACATGTACCTCAATGAACTAAGTTCCAAACGTTGTGGGAAGGACCTTATATATTTTATGAAACTTTTCCTTCTAGGGCCATGACTTACAAACCTGAGAGCCTAAACAAGAAATAGCTATTCAACATACAACAAGTCAAACCTTTCCACGAGCATATGCTAGCTAATACAATAAACACCTCATCAGGTCGACAACCACGCTCAATATTTTGGATCTCCTCCTTTCAACTTACTTGTGAGGGAGATGCCCACCCATGCTAATGATATAAGTAGTTCCTTAATTATACAAGTTTTTGGTTTACACCTTGTTACTTTTACAACTTTTTATTTTACACAATCTTTATCTTACACCTTTTTGTTTTACGTTATTAATTTTTCAAAAGTTTTTATTTTATAACATTGTTACCATGTTTTATTTTTCTTAAATATTTTACACTTTTTTATATATTTTCCTTTATCTTTGATGTGATTTTTTTATTATGGTTTAATAATAATATGCTATGTTGCCAACTAAGTACAATGTGTTTGATTGATGTAGGCATGTGCTATCTGATTATTTGTTTATTGGTGTCCAAATTCTAGCTTTGAATTTTGTTACTCATAGTTAGGACATGATTTCTTTTTCATGCAATAGGTAATGAGTTCACAACATCCATCCATCCACAAACTCTATAGTTTTTCTTGTTCTAGAAGTTACTTTAACGAACTTGTGGGTAGTTACTGGATCTAGAAAGGATTCAAAGGTTTGAATAGGATGTTACCTCAAGGGGATTTAGTATTCTTTGTGCCTTTCTACTTACTTAGGTGCATGTGTGTTTTCATGGATTTGTTACCATTCTGTGTTGACTAATAACAAGAAGTTGAATAAGTCTTTGCATGGTCTGGTTCTTAGTATCAAAAAAATGATGGGAATTCAAAGAACACCCCTTAGAAAAAATAAACAAGCTACAAGCACTGGTTATGGGACTAGAAAGACATGTTACCCATGCCTGAAGATCCCCTCTAACTAAGGCCCTTCTTCACTTCCTACTACTCTTTTCTTCTCTAATAAGGAACGATGGTTGTTTTGTGTGAGCACTCTTATGTCTCAAGGGGATGGACTAGTTTTAGAATAACAATGTAAAGTTATTGAACGTGGTTGGTTTTAGTCTGGACTAAGGATGGATTTTATCAGGTCATTTAACCACAGAATTCACAAGGGACTTCATGTGACCTTAATCAAGAATTCCATTTCACTCCCTCTCATCCATCTATGCTTCCCATATCTCACCTCATTGCTAGTTTCATGTTCTTGTTCGATGTCTTGGTTTGATGTGTTAAAATTCTTAGGTGGCTTATTCCAAGTTGTTGTCTTTAACTCTTTGTAACCATTAATCATCCATGGGGTCCATGAACTCCTCAGTTTGAAGTTATGCAAACGTAATAAAGGGCATGTGCTTGCTTTGGGAAGGATCCACTTGCATATCTTTTGGTTGGGTTAGTTAAGGTCTTTACCCTTATACATTCTCACAATCAAATGCTTTTGCATGCCTCATCAATGACATCCAATCTTGCACATTTTCACAACATTTTTCAATGCAGTACAGTTTTCATTTGTTGTGAATCTTTAAACCCTCTTTCAGCATTTCATTGTGTTTGGAATTTTTCAAATTTAATAATGGACTACTTATCCACTTCACCTATTTTTCAACTCTCCTACTAACATTATTTACAAAATCAATCCAACAAACTCACAAGCTTGCCAGGTGTAACCACCAACGAGACAAGGTACTTCAAAGCTATTTGTTACACATTGCACACTAATCCATGATTTTGTTGTGATTGTAGTGGGAAGTGTGGATTGAAAGCAGGATTATTTTCATCAAAGGATAAGTAGCAACATCATGTAACGATAACTATTCATGATCATTGAATCTTCTCCCTCATTCTTCAATTGCCATAGGTTTTGGATGTCACTTTTGTCTAAGGTGTTCACTTCTCTTATCATGAACACCCAATTTTGTAAAAAATTATAAATCCGTATACTTGGGCACTCAAAGTCTATCTGTTCCATCTAAGTTAGTTTGTATCTTAGTCAATAATCCTATACCTACCTAATATTTTGTCAGGAACTTGTTCCTCTTCTTCACTCGACGATGAGTTTTTATTCTATCATGGGGGTATGATGAATCATGTTTTGACATGCTCCGATATTAGATATGTGATATCAGAGCTTTGATATCGAATGCCCAATATTAGAGCCCAAGACGTGATGTCAAGTATCTGATATTGCGGAGTATTTGTTAGTCTATAAATATAGTGTTTGGGCTCACGATTTTCATATAGTTTTTAGTCATTTCTTGCATAGAATAACGAAGTTCTTACAGTTTAGTCATTCTAAAGTTAGAATATTTCTGAATGCCCATAGCAAGAGTCTAAGTGTGTACGGACCTTTATTCAAGCATTGACGTACCTGAGCATAGTAGTGTGATGGGAATAAAGACAAGCCCTTTTGATAATCCTTGCAGCACTGAGAATAGATTAATGTTTCTTTTAATGCATTTATTATTCATGCATTTTACTTTAATGCACGTTAATTACACAATTAATTTCTAATTGTTAATGAACATAAGCATGATCACTTCAAGCATACGTGTAGCACTTGGTAAGCCAAAAATGCTTAATGTTTGGTAATCCAATAGTGCTACATACATTCAAGATGTGTCTAGGGAGTGGAAATGGGTACTTATATGTTAAGCTAGCTAGGCAATAGATAAATTAAATATCAAATTATTTTACCCTCTATTTTTGCTCTAGGAAATTAAATTTATAAAATATAAAATGATAAAAATCATATATCTCAGTTGCACTTAACCATAAACTTGTACCTCACAAGTGAAATTGAGAAGACAACAATTGTCTTGATTGGATTTCACTTCCTAGAACTAGTGTACTTGGGAATTTAATGTTTGCAGAGTTCAACTTGATCATGTGTGAATGCTTGTGATTCATATGATTGGGCATAGGAGTACCTCGCCTCTCATCACTAATCAATTGTAAAAATTAAAGAAAATGGAAAAATATTTAAATATTATATATGAATTTTTATTTTTAAAAGAAAAACTAAAATTGCAAATAACACAGAAAATGCAAAATTCTAGAAAAGTAAATTAAAAGAAAAATGATGTAAATCACCTCACCAAATTTGGAACTAGAGTAAGGATCACCAGAGTATAAATGTGGGGATCTGAAAATGAAACTAAAACAAAGCAATAAAACTGAAAATAGGTGATCGTTATGGGCCACTAAAGGTTTTAGGTAACCTAATCAAAAATTGAAATAGGAAGATAAACTAGATTTTAGGAAGAAAAAAATAGAAACTGAAAATGGATGAATGTTAACAAGAATAGGCAATAGAAATTTTCAAAAATTGAAAAAAATAGAAATTTTTAAAATCTATAAATTGGTAACTAAGAATAGAAACAAAAAACGAAAATAGGAAAGCAAGCATAGAAATAGACAATGTAAATTGATCTGAAAGAATAGAAAATTTGATATTTTTAAAAACATAAAGGGAAAATAGAGGTTGGAAAATAACCCTCCTTTTAGTGCCAAAGAGGTGTTGATGTGTAAATTCTAAACATATCAACACTCAAAAGAAAACTCATTTAGGAAAATTACTGCCTAAGACACCTCCCATTCCCGTATGAGTACAAAAACCTGAAATAGTCTCAGCTGAGAGGTATGTGACATTACCGTTAAATAGGGATCCTACCCCCTTGTCCTCGCAAAGGACTATCGTTTGCCATCATTCATAGTCGCTTTACAATCGTTGTTGCTATCAGTGGTGCCCATTGCCAAGCAAAAAGCCCTGTTACTGCAAAAATGAAACCCCCACCATGCAAGGATGTGCTACCATCGTTGTTACTACTAATCGCTACCTATTGTGGACCAACACATGCCGTCTGCCACCTTACATGTGGCTTGCTGTCTACTATCGTGCACCACTTGTAGCTTATGCACAACAATCACCTATTGCCACTGTTGATGTGCTTGCTCACTGTGCTGCAACTAACTACCTACCACACATCACTAACCTCTGTAAGTGTAGTTGACGCTGCTGCCTTCCACTGCGGTGACGTCTGCCATTCACACCGCTGACCTTTGCTGGTGCCATTAACGCTAACACAAACGTTGCTACCGCAAACGTCACCTTTCGTCACCTTTCACTACTGCCAATCGCTCATTGCAATGTCCCTACCAACATGCACGCAGCCTTGTGCCTACCGTCAATGCCGTGCATCACGTGTCATTCATCACCGTTCACGTCCTGCTGTTAGGCATCACCTGCAGGCACAACCAGCACCACCCCTGGATGCCATGCCCGCCTGCAATGTCAGCGCATGCCACCAGTGTTTGCCGCTGTTATGGCTATACATGCTTGCTCGTCACTAGTAGCTAACTGCCACGTGCTGACAAACGCGCACGCAGTAACCACTCGGAGCTATCACAAATGTTGTTGCTATAGACGTTGTTTGCCTCCCGATCGTTGGGAGAGAGAGGCCCGCTTCGATCCCTCCTTCTGTCCTCTGTCCCTCCTGTTGCTTTTATAGCAACTCCCAGCCTATGGCATTGAATGCCAACGGTCAACACTTGCTCCACCACGTCACCATCGGTTACCACCGCATCAATGATGCCCACCAACACGTTAGTTACCATTGCCACCATTGTTTGTGGGAAAGATCATTGAAATTCGACAATGTGAAAGCTATGCACCAGAGATTTGCAATTCCCAAAACAATTTGACGTGGATTCGGGCACGTGTACACAAGCGTGTAAAATACGTAAATCATAATTTTTAGTGCAATGATGACTTGATTTTCAATTTTCAACTATAACATTTATTGTTCATTAAAATCTTACGCGTCTTTCTCTCCAAATCGCGTCCAACACCGATATCTTTTGTTAACAAACGTTGTTGCTGATTGTTTTTGCCATGCTGTTGCAACCTCGCTCAGCTCCGCCAATGCTTATCGTGTGCATTTCTGTTGCCAAAATCCTGAGAAAGAGAGAGAGCTACCAGCTTACACGCAATTTGTGTGTGCCTCTTGCTAGCAAGACTAATGCCCGTCGTCTGCTGCCGCAAGTATGGCCTGCCACGAGCATCACCGCACCACCTATAGGAGGAATGAACCGCTACTATGAACTTGAGAAGAGGAGGCCCGAACTGTCATCCTCTGGTGCCCCTGCAATCTCCCCCTCCTTACCATCTTTAGGTGCCTCTATTTTTTAATGGCCTGCTCTTGTTTTTGTTTTCAGAACCTATGCACTAGTGGATGAAGCAAAATGGCTTATTCTCCTCTTTTTCTCAATCACTCCGTATTTTTTCTATTCTTTGTAAAAGCTCTATTTTAGGGAGTTTGGTAACTCAAGTATCTGTGTTGAAACAAGGTAGAGTATTTATCTCTCTGTGCTATGAAAGTGGATTTATGTGACTTTGAGGTTGATGGTTGTGCTCAGGATTGTAAAAGAAGCCTTATAATTCTTCTTTAATTAATAGAATTACTCTTCCCGTAGGATCTGGGAAGAGTTTTATTGTAGAGGTAGGCTGACAAATTTGTTAGCTGAACCACCTTAAAAGCAAGTTACCTTTTTTTTTTCTTTTTTTTTTAGCATACGTGTTTTTCTATCTCATAGGTATTATGTTTTTTGGGATAAGTTTATTTGGGGCTTTCCATTGGTATTTTGCTAGTGTCCATTTAATTCGAATTTTTGTATAAGGCCCTAATTCATGCCCCCTCTTAGTGCCTTTAGCTGCATCTAGAAAATGACGTAGGAAATGATGTTCATCATCCTCGTTTTTGAAGTGGTATTTAAATATAACAATTTTTTAAAAACAAACTTAAGGTAGATAAGAACCAAATGCTCAAGGACTCATAAATATAGAGAACTATGCATGAGAGACCATAGCATTTTCGTTAAATTTGAAGAATCATTTTTATGAAAATTGATAAGGTTAGATTTTGCTATTACTTAGCTATAACGTTTTGCTTCACATTGCTATTACTTGAACTATAATTTTTTAGCTGTAAATTTAGAGCTTCCTTGGGATATATTGAGCAGTTTTAGCATTCCATGGCCTACTCAAATTAAGCTTGTGAAAATTACAAAACTCAACATTAAGGTCATTGGCTTGGCAAGGGTTTGAACAGTAGGCATGGACGTAAGTGTTTTACTAGAAGATGGGCATTTAGGCTTTTCATTTCTAAAGTGTTTTCATGAATCATAATCACAAAATGTCAGCAAAGACAATGGATAGATGACTATTGATATTTATATTTTT
>MNCI01016852.1:13657-63788 GCA_015680685.1 Gnetum montanum | reverse complement strand
ACACTCGGGAAACACCTTAGAAATAAACGAGTATTAGAGGAGGAATCCCAAGTTGGGGCACAACCAAATGTCTGCACAGACTAGCTTGTTACAAAATAGAATGACATAGAATTAGATGAGGCAAAGAGCTCTCAATTAAGGATAGAGAGAATTCCAATGGTGAATCCACATAATAAAAAGGGAAAACTTCCTTGCAGAGATTATTGATGCTAAGTGTAACTGAAACACAGGTCTTTCCCATAGCTACAGGAGATGAACCAATTGATGACTGTCCAGATTGAACTTGGATGCTTGAGATGTGAGTTGAAAATAGGTGAGGCGAAAGATCTGCAACTTCTCCAACCTGGTGAGCAAACATTTGTTAGAATACTCTGTCTTTTGAATTAGAACATTGCATCTTCGCTTCCAAATATAATATAAAATAGTATGCCTAATAACTTTCCACAGAAAATTAAGATTAGTAGAAGTAATGTTCAAGAATCCGAATATGGCATCCTCTTGAGATAGCTTGTATGATGTAAAAGCTTTAGAAGCCCACTGCCACACATGTTGAGCAAAGGGACATTGCCAAAATACATGGACAAAGTCATCTTGTCCACCACATAGAGGGCAATTGGGATTAGGAATCCCCAGATATTCTAGACGTTTTCCAATAGGTAGACCATGGTGGAGAAGACACCAAAGGAACTGCTTAATTTTGGGGAGGGTCGGAAGTTTCCAAATAAGTTGGAAGAGAGGGATCCAAAATGTTTCTAACTCTTGTTTGTGCCAATACTTATTGCAACGTTGAATGACTTCAGATGGGTCATGCATGAGATGAAAGGGGACAGATGGCTAATAGGGCAAGAGTTTAACCCCATTAAGCCATTGAAGGCCATGAAAAAGGCTTTGCACTGTAACATCTAGATGCCAGTAACTGTGGAGAAAAGAGTAAATCTGAACTAGGCAATGGTTCATTGCAGCCGACTTCCCATACAAAGTGTTAAACTCGACCCCTGAAATCCAACGATTAGCCAGCCTAAGACAATTCAAGGAAATGACACCCTTTCGATACCACGAGGTAGCCACCTTAGCATTTGTGATAACAAGGGGAGCGGGCGACAGAGGTAACCACCACGGACACACTTTAGAGAGGATAGTAGGGTTGATTTTAACGTTAGTCTAGTCAATGTGAGTGTAGAATTTGCCAGGCCCTCCAAATGCTTTTGAAAACATGAGATCCAAGAAGAATGATTGTGAGGGGGGAAAGGATCCAATTGACGAAATGGATGCCTTTCCAGAAGGGCTTATTTTTAGGAAATGCTTGATGACGCCTTAATTGGAGGAGGGTCCCTATAATATCTGAGGCATCTAAATGTTGTACCAACCACTTAGCAACCAGGGTAATTCCTTGCTTATAGGAGTTCAAAAGGCCTAAGCCACCCTTATTCTTGGGGAGAGTAACAATAGTCCAAGCGACACGATGAAAGCCTTTTTGAGAATCCTTGGAGGATCACATAAAGTCACGAAATAACCATTCTAGCTTCTGGTAGGCAGCTTGGGAGGGGGCCCAACACGAAGAGTAATACACATGGGTGGACGTGCATATGGACTTGCAAACAACGGATTTACCCGCAAGTGTGAGGGGTTTAGTTTTCCATGTGTTGAGTTTCTTTTGAATTCGATAAATAACTTGCTCTCAAAGGATAGATGCTGAACCTCTAAAACGGAAAGGGATTCCCAGAATCTTAACGATGTCTTCCAATTATAGTTGGTCACATGTTTGTAATTGCCCTTAAAGCTATAAACAGAGGATTTATTCCAATCAATTATGGAACCTGAGAGTGTGCAATATTGCTCCACCCTTGATAAGAGGCGGTGCAAATTGGTGGTTGTGTTTTGAACTAGAAAAAAGGAGTCATCAGCGAAGTGCATATTGAGAAGCTGTTGTTGAGAGGAGGAAAGGCTAACCCCAGTGAGAACTTTAGTTTGAATGTCTAGGTTAACTTGATGACAAAGAAAGTCTGATGCAATGATAAAGAGATAGGGGCCGAGAGGACAACCTTAGCGCACAGACCTATGTATTGGAAAGGGAGAGGTAATGCTGAAGGTAGTGACAATTCTTGCAATAGCATCTGAGAATAAGCATTTCACCATATGCAAAAACTTAGGTCCAAAACCAAGTTTGGTCATAGTCTGCAAGATAAAATCCCACTTAATGTTGTCATAAGCCTTGGCATAATCAAGTTTCACTAGGAGAATATCTTGTCCATCATCCTCAGCCCACTTGAGACCTTCCCACGCCGCGACCACATTGTCTAAAATATATCTACCAGGAACAAATCCTGTTTGCTGAGGGGATATGATCTGACCAAGAATTTTTTTCAGCCGTAAGGCAAGGCACTTCGCCCAAATTTTATACACTACATTGAGAAGAGTTATGGGACGCCAATTGGAGATATCGGTTAGATCCCCAGACTTGGGGAGGAGACGAATTACCCCTTGATTTAGATTGGGCCCAAGGGAACCAGTTAAGAGAGCCTCGTTAATGACCTGCAAAAGATCCTTGCCCACCAAATCCCAATGATTTTGAAAAAATTCTACTGGAAACCCATCATAACCAGGAGCCTTTCCTCGACTTAACTTGGAACAAGCCTCCTGTAGCTCCGCTAGAGTGATATCAGCGTCAAGGCTTTGTAGCATAGTAGGATTAATAAGGCGAGGATAATCAGGGGTGGCAGCCTTGAATGAAGAGATGTCCATTGGGGTAGCAGCAAAAAGGGTTTCGTAGTGGTTCTTAAGAAAAGAGAGGATACTATTGTGGTCAGTAATGGTGGTACCATCACATGAGATTTTGTCAATAGCATGCGAAGGGGAAGCAGCATTAAGATATTTAAAAAATTCCTTACAGTGTTCGTCTTGAATATTTAACCAAGTGAGCCGACTTTTAGTTAAGGCACTTTGCGCTCGGTACACTTCCCAATGTTGGAAGGCAACGCATGCTCTAGCTAGCTCCCCGTGAACTAGAGTATTGAAGGGATCTTAAGCTATTTTATTAGTGAGATGTTCAATAGTGAGGTGAATTTTGTTGTATTCATGTTTGGCTTGAGCAGCCACGATCTTACCATATGAACGAGCAAAGTTTCGCACTCGACATGAAGCACGATGCCACTAATTAATCCAACCCACCTAATTTAGGGGCCTAGGTTCGGCATTCCAAAGGTTGGATAGAAGAAGTTGGGCAGTTGGGGAAGAAAAATAGTTTTTGTGTAGTCTGAAAAGATGAAATTTTTGTCGGTTAGGGCTACCATGAATCTTGATAGATATGGAGATAGGAAGATGGTTGGATAAGGTGGCACGATGATGAACTGTAGTGGCAGAGAAAGCTTGCCAAAAGGAAAGGGTGGAGAAATAGAACCTATCTAACCTGCTGTAGATGCAAGCTTGCCCAAGACGGAGATTGCTCTAAGTAAATCTATGGAGGGGAACGCACGTGGAGTTGTCTGCCCCGTCTGAGAGGTAAAATCTTTTCTTAAATGCGGACCAGGCCTAATACTCGAGATTGGGCAGTTGAAGAAACGCCCCTCCGAGCTTATCTTGGGGGAATTCTACCATATTAAAATCTCCTCTGAATATCCAAGGCATTGGGGGGAGAAAAGTTGCAAGTTCATGCCAAAGGAGAGCCTGTTCTGTGGAGTCATTTGGGGCATATATCGAGCAAATGCCAAAAGGGCCATGCTAGGATGAGAAGGTGGCCCAGGAAACTCTATGCCTAGAATCAGACCCACTTTGAAGGATTTTAGTTTTTCAGTAGGGTGAGAGGAGAATGGCCGCACCTCCTTTCCCACTTGCATGGGATGTCGCTAGGAGTGAGGAGTGAGGAAGAAACCAGTGGGCGGAATAGGATAAAAGGTCGGCTGAGATCTTAATTTCTTGAAGAAGAATTAAATCAAAAGCCAAATTAAGACTAGATATAAAGTTGCCTGCTTGCTTCTGTTGAAGCCTACTAGTAAGGCCTCGAACGTTCCAAGAAAGGAGATTCATGGGGAAACAAGGGGTAGTTTGGATGGGAGGTCAATGAAAGGTTTGGGAGTCAAAGTATCAGTTTCCTTTGTTCCTGACAGGAGGGCAAAGGAGTTGTTGGTGGGGACAAGGGCCATGAAAGTGTCTAGTAAAGAGGAGTTGGAGGGAGAAGTAGAACGAAAGGAAGCTTTGACTCGTTTCCTTCCACTGGCCACCACGAACTCATCCTCCGAGAATGAGTTCTTGACAACGTTTGAAGGGGTGACCTGGGTGGAGGTGTGAGTACATGACTGTTGTTTCTGTAGCTTGGAGAGGCTAGACTGAGAGGAGGATTTAGGAGTTGTTGGGGGAGGAGATCGAATTTAAAGGATACTGAGGGTGGGCCTACTGGTGGTGTGACTGGGGAACGAGTCTTCTGAGATGCTACAGGTTGTTTCTTCCTGGCTAGGATAGGACACGCCGAGATATGATGCTCGGCCCCGTGACAATAGCTACACGAGTTTGGAAGGTAAAAATAATCCACTTTTTGGGTGAAGAGTTTTCCACTAACAGCGAGGGTTAATGAGGTCTTCCGAAGGGCTATATCCAGTTCAATACAATAATGGCGAATTTGAGTTCCATTGATCACCGTACAATGATCGGAAATAATAGGGCCCAAGGTGCTAACAATGTCCCTCTCAACATATGAGAAAATGAGTGGAAGATTGGGCAGTTCTACGTAACAAAGAATTATATTAAAAGTCGGGTCATTGACATTAAAGTCAAAACTCCAGGGTGTGGGTTGCATTTCTTGTTGGAAAAATTTTTTGAGAGAGAGCCTTTTCGACTTGGGAAGCATCAGATAATTCTACCAAAATAAAATGACGAGCGTAGTAACGAGCATGAGAAACCTGAATGCCATGGGGCTAAAGAAGGCTATGGACTTGAGTGTTTAATCTTGGGGACCTTGGTAAAAACCCCACAATTTGAAAAAACAGAAAACGAGATATGAAATCTTTAGAAACTGCTTCAAAAATATCATCCAGTAAAAGAAAATCAATTTGCGGTGAGGTAGATGAACTTCCCTGAGGAAATGCAGAAGCTAATGAATCCATCATTGTGACTTGCCCACGCCTGGGCCATGCGCTTTCCTGACACCGTTCTGCAACCTTGACTGCAGGAAAACCCTCACCACCAGTGTGCGTGTCAACCCACCGTGGGCAAGGTCCGGGACAGCGTGGCATAAAGAAAAAAATGGCCAAGAAAAATAGAAATCGCGAAAGGGTTAGCCGATAACGTCAAAGTTGCCTTGCTCCCCACCAAACACTAGGCGAGCGATGGCGACAGCGGCACCGCAGGAGGCGGAGCGCAGGAGGGCTTAGCAGCGCAACGACACCCAATGGAAGAAAAGAGCACCAACGGTTATTTTTCTGTTCAGGTCATAGCTGTGCGTCGGCTCGAGCTACGTGCTTTCCGAATAAATGAATCATGACAATGGACTAGGAGTAGTTTCTACTATGTTTGACTAAATTTTTATCCCTTTTCATCCTTAATTTTTAGGAATTATTTCTAAAAATTAATTTTTATTATTTTCTAATAATGAAATTACATTTTTTGATAAGCATTTAAGGATAGTGATATAGAAATAATAAATCTTTAAATTCTTGAAAGCATCCCTCAATTGCTCATGAAGGATGCATTATAAATACTCTTTTTCTTAAAAAAAGACTTGGAAATGCTTGGAAGCTTATCATTAATATCAGCATAATCTTAGCTTTATTTGGACTCCGTAGTGCTGATCACATGAATTCCTTTCACCCATTCAATATTATTAAGACCCAAAATAAGCATTAACAACCAAATTTTAGATATCCTTTTTCATGCATATGCTTCACTCTATCTATTTGTTATTTCCATTAATAAAGTTACCTTTTCTAGTGGCTGCTTTTTGTGGTTTTCTCAGCACCAAACCATTTGAGGCAACTTTTATTGATCTTCTTATCTATGGCTACCACCTCCAAACTTTCCCTAGAGAGTTGATCTTTTCAAGTTACATCAACATCCACATGTATTTAAATCTATGGTACATGCATACATTGAGCTTGGTATTAATAGTGTAAACAACCTTTATTAGACTTTAGATACACCCCAAAATATCTAGTCCAATTAAAACTTTGACTCAGAATTACCCACTAGAATTGAAGTCATGACTTGGAGCTTTCAAATTAAGAGTCTTACCACTAGGCTAACACTTCATTGTTGGCTAGGCCTTGATGGAAAGATAAATAGTGTACTGAGAAACCTTGAATATGTAAATAAAGATAGGCAAGGAAAAAACTAGAAGTTTAGATCATTCATAGAAATACAATCCATAGAAATACAATCCAGCTTACGAGTATCCATGGACAAAAGAGTTATGATTTCTTGACTATTAACCATATCTGAGAATTTAATGTAATTTTATTTTTGGAGTCCAACACCCCCATATTTGAGAATTTAAATTATTATAAATCATTAATATTTTATAAATTTGGTAAAATATGTTCCAGTTGTATAAAATCTTTGTGAGATGGAATGTATTTTGATTGATTCAAGATTTTTTCAAATTTCAACCTTTGATGCTTCTATGAGGTTGAAGTAATAAATGAAATTCATATGGTATTTTGTTGAGTAGTTACAGTTCAAATAGTACAATCAAGTTACAAGTTCAATTCTAATGGGAAATGCTATTATAATATGACTATATGTCTGATAAACAGGTTTATAAAAGAAAATTAATTAAAAAAACAGATGAAATGGAAAACAGAATAAACACAAATAGTTCTGGAACCTTATCTGGGCAACGATTCTATTTTCTGTTTGAAGCTAGTTCCCAAGTAAATGAATCCTATAATACAGTGATTAAGAAATCAGTGGTGTGGTAGCTATCGAGATGTAGGCTTCAATTCAAGCACAATGACAAGTACATATATATTCAACTGAATTATAATAGCATGTTAACCCAAGAATAAAAGTAAAAATGCATATATACGAGAAAATTTAACAATTGTTTCTCGTGAAGCTGCGATAATTTAACCATTTTGAACATGTTAAAGTTTACTCTCGTAGAAGATTCTTTTGCAGGTAAAGGCAAATACGAACTCATAATCTTTCCCCAAATGCTGATCGAATGCTATTATCACATCCAACGAAAATATATCACTGCTAAAATGCATAGTATTCTTAAACCTTCAGCATCCATGTTGATAAGAACATAAAACCTATTAGTATTCTGACAACCTTCACAGTAATTCCCTCATTTAGTATCCTTATTAGTTGAAGTAACAATACTTAAGTCACAATGTTTTCAACGCAATACTCTAATCATGCCCAAAATTTAAAAACATCTTTTTCCAGTGCTCTTATTTTTTGCTTTCTGCTTGAAATCTATCCAGACAGGTTAAATGTGTCTGATGCTCGTACCAATAAACACAGGAAAACAAGTTAGTTTACAGGTCTGTCACCAGAGACCACCACGTTTTCCACTTTCCCTCATTGTTCGGAACCACAATGTGAAAAATCTCTAATCCAACAATTAACACTTACGTTCACCTCTGGACTTGGGAAATAACGAGAAAAGAACAAAACTAGCGGTTGTTTAAATGGATATCCACCAAATAACATGTGCTTGAAAAATGAAAAAAATGCTTCTCTAATACGATTTTACTTACTTTGGTGTTCATGGAAGAAAGAACAAGTACGGTTGAGCTACTAATGTGACGTTGGTAGTTGAATGGCTTTGTGGGACTGAAGCATCCTATAGCAGTAATTTTTCTTTTATGCGATCTACGTATTTACGGGCTATTGAGCAGGCAGTATCCAAATTCACTTATTAATTCTAAAACTCCATCATTTCTGGTCATGACCACAAAATTAAGATACATATAAAAAGTATTAAAACATTGACAAATAGCTTACAGAGTAACAATTATGAATCACTCGAATTGAATAAATCAACGTTCTGTTAACCAAATGGACTTCAGAAAACAACTGAAAGAATCACTTGAAAAAACAAAAAGTGGATAGTCAATGTTAAGTCTCATTGAAAAGAATGAGTCAAATTTTGACGCCATGAATTCCTTCTTTGGGAAAAAAATTGAATCATAAATGGAGTAAATATCTGAATAAGCCACTTAATGTATGGCTTAACTTTGGGTCCATATTCCAAATTTAAACTACTAATCAAAAATTCTGTCACCTGTTGCAAAAAGTAAGAATACAATAGAGCTAAATAAACATAGTAGTCCTGGAATATTAAAGACCCAAGTCCAGCTGCTGGGATTTGAAATGTCCGTATTCTTAGATTTGGCAGCATCAAGAATTTTCCCAGTTAGACCTACGCCAACTATACCAGCCAAAGTCCCTGCCGTATTTGAAATTCCCATGACTATCCCTGCATATCTTGGGGCAACATCCAAGTGGTTAACAGCAAACCCAGCTCGTCCAAGGGCAAGAAAGCCAAGAGAAAGAGATGAACAGAAAACAGCACCTCCACCTGTACTCAAGCTTGACATGACCATAAGAGCCAATGCAGAGATAACAAAGCCAACAGTATTCAACAACTTTCTTGTTTTTGTTACAGAAAAAATCCTTCTTGTAATTAAATGATCAGCAATGACTCCCCCAATGTTAGAGAAGACAAACATGTTAAGATAAGGAAGCATTTTTAAAGAACCCATATTCTGAAGGCTTAGTTTGAGTCCCGTTTCAAAGTAGGTAGGCAGCCAGTTCATCAGCACATAAAGTGCATAATGAAATGTGAAATTGTTTACAACGATAGCCCAAATGGGCAAACTTAACATGATGTTTTTCCACGGGATTGTGTGAGCACGACCGATCTCAACTTTTCTCCTGTGTTTTCCATCATTAACCCTACCGTTTCCATTCTCCTTGTCCACTGATATTGGCAGCAAATTAGATTGGCTTCCATAAGCTGTGGATACTCCAAACCCAGCGGCAGAAGCTTTCGCATGATCTGATCGAGGAGGATCACTTGCATACAGGAACCACAAAAGTGCCCAAAGGCCACCTATCATTGCCTCTGCCAAAAACACTGCTTTGGGACCCCTGAATTGAACCAGACCAGGCAGAATGAGCATGCCTGCTGCAGCACCTAAATACATGCCAGATGTTGTAAGAGACACAGACCGGGACCTTTCATGGGGGGGAACCCACTGTGCCAAAACCATGTGAATTGAAGGGAAAATAATGCCCTGTGAAACACCGACTAGAAGTCGAGCAATTACAAGAGTTGTAACCATTGTAGGATCAGATGGAACAAAGGCAGATGTAAGAGACCATAATATGAATGAAAACAGCAAAACCCTTCTGCCTCCCAGCCTCTGGGCTGCCCAACCTCCAGGCACTTGGGACACGGCATATCCATAAAAAAATGTGGACAGAATCAAACCCTTGCTTGATTGATTAATGCCAGCTGTGTTTGCAGCTGCTGTGTATGCAATAGAGAATCCCACTCTTTCGATGTAGCAAACACATGTGCAAAGAAACGTCAATGCTACAATGAGATAACGTTTCGGTAGGTTTCTCATTATTTTCGAATTCAAATCAGTCACATTGTTGTGGCCACACGTTAAGAAGTAAGCCGTCTTTCTTCTACTAAAAACTATACAACCTGTAAATCAAGAGACTCTGGATGAAAATTTTCTACAAAGTTACCTGCAATAGTGAGATACATAAATTCAGGCATCGATATCGAAACCCTCGAGAAAGCTCAAAATTCACGTTAAGCGTCCATCCGATGTCATGCAAATGCGACATGTTACGGAACCAAGGATTCAAACTTCCATGGTTGCTAATACTGCTTACTGGATTGCATTGGATCAAATCCTACCTAGATTTGCAGAAGGGGCAAAAATGCGACGCATTCGGATTCTAATTAATCAGCTGAAACCCTCACCTCCGAAAAATGCAGGAAATCTTACCGAAAAAATGTGCATAAAACAGATCACAGGCAAATCATACGCATATCTTACCAGCAAAAGGAACAGATACAAGATATTTCCTCAGTCGCGCATCAGCTAAGCGGTTTCATTTCAGCAAAACTAAACTTAAAAACACATGAAGAAAAGAAGCAAGCAAGAGGGATTTCGCGAAACTAGAACCGATAAATCCCCCTTTGCTGAAGCTGTTGCGTTGCAGAAACGGCACGACACGTGAAATTACAAAATCTGAAGCAGGAAGGAATCATAAGCGATTTCAACATCGCTGGAGAATGCAGGTGCGTATTCTTACCTGATTTTGTTATTGAAATCTACCGCGACGAACGCGGTGAACAATGCATGCGAATGAAGAACGTGCAGTTGACATTGGAAAAGTGCATTTGAAGCATCAAATGTTTTGCATCTGCTCCAGTCAACTAATTCTTCTCCTCTCTTTGTTGTCGAGCTTACTTCCAGATCAATCGACGGACGCTTTGCCCCGATCCACCTCTTTGAAACACTAAAAAGCAGTCACATCTCACAAATTTATTTATCAAAACGACGATGGGTAAAAAAACCATTGCCATGGATCTTTACTTTCACGTGAAAACTCTTAAGACTGAAATGTCACGTTTTGTGTCCAAGGGAAAATGCGGTCCAGCTTCTGCAGATCTCAACTTGCAACGAATCCGGAATTGCAGTCATTTTCCCAACCTCTGTTGGATGATTTCCCAGACATTTTAACGGTTGACAAAATTTAAAAATATTATACGATGTATTATATTAGTGAAGGGCTCCGTCAATTCCCAAGGCGTGAGGAGATACGTAAAAGGCAATGTGTCATTTTTGCCGAGAGGCCAATACTGGTGTGATGGGGGAGGGGGAGGGGGAGTGTATTTTGTCACCCTCCAAGTCACCCGCCACGTAAGATCTTACAATGGAGAAAAACATGCTGGAAAAAAATGTTATGAACGTAGAATCATTTTGATTTTGGTTTTTAATATGAATATTAATTCTCAATGAATCCATTGGAGATTTTATTAATTTGTAAAATATATAAGACTCTCTCCCCCAATTAATAGATATATATTACAAATATATAACTAAACTAGTTTATCTATGTCAATTGCATTGTTTTCTTGCATCTATAACAAGTAACTAAGTAGCTTTGAATTAGTAGAACTTCAATGCAATGCAATGTAATGGAAAGCAAAAACATTAAGAGCTTGGCTTTTATTGTGTTTGGTGGAAGCTTCATGCTCTACTTATGCTCAAGGAACCCGATATATTTTAATAAAATATTTACCTTTAAAGACCATACTTCAATTTAAGATAGTACCCTCAATAATTTTGAGTGCTTACAAGCTACTTCAATCTTTCCGATACCATGTCACTAGTCTAGTGTTCATTAGGAATCATTAAATAATTAAAGGAAATCTCTTATAATCACAAAATTGAAAATTATTCATTGATTGAGGTACAGGTTCTTTTTTTTTTCCTAAGAGATGCAAAAAAACATGCCTTGATGAAAGGTTATTTTCCATTGAAATAGTGCTAGAGAAGTATAGAGATCCTATTAGGTTTCATGCTATCTTAACTATCATCATAGAACTAAATGATCATTGATTCTTTTGTGAACCTTGTCATGAGGATATATAGGCTAGTTGGGGAGGCTTCACCTCCTTGGCTCAAGCCACCATCCTTCTCTTCGAACTAGGGCTTAAGGCTAAATGCATGACTAGGAATGTGTCTTAGCTCTCTAAGGGATTTGGAATTGTGTGTGCGTGCTTGTATCAGTATGCACATCTTGTTGGTCTACTTGTGTGTTCATTTACTTAGGGTGTATTTGATGCACCTATAACCTTTGACTAATGAGTTGTGTGCTCTTATGATATGCTTGTAGGTGCTCTAAGCTTTGAGGTATAGTCCACATTGGATCCATCCTTCCTTGTTGCTATTGGGACTCTCAGGTGGTGCCAAACAGTGTTTCAAAAGGGAACCATTATTACAAATGATACTCAAGCTAACAAGATAAAACAATA
The DNA here is from genome assembly GCA_015680685.1 of Gnetum montanum. Classification (NCBI taxonomy): domain Eukaryota; kingdom Viridiplantae; phylum Streptophyta; class Gnetopsida; order Gnetales; family Gnetaceae; genus Gnetum; species Gnetum montanum. The sequence continues at coordinate 51,787 of MNCI01016852.1, read as the reverse complement.
TTTATCAAAATGATGTTACTCAAGTCATGATGAACTTTTAATTTTTTTTTGATTAGTTCTAGAAACATTTTTTAATAATCTTTACTCCTAAAACATATCATCAATTGCTATTATTATGGATGAATTAATAAAGAAAATACAAGATGAAATCCCTTGGTATATGCTATTTGTAGATGATATTGTGTAAGTGGATACAACTTTAGAAAACATTGTTTCTAAGATAGAGAAGTGGAGACATGCTCTAGAAAAGGCTTACAAATAGCATAAGTAAGATAAAATTTATGGAATGCAATTTTGATAACATCATAAACAGTTGTGGAATAGAAGTGATAATTCAAGGCTAAAAAGTCTCTCACTGCAAATAGTACCACTACCTAGAATCAATCCTCCAATTATATAGTGAAATTGATAAAGATACAAGAAACAAAATTGAGGTAGGACGGTCAAAATGGAGATAGGTTAGTGGTGTTCTATGTGATAAAAGAATACCAATAAAACTAAAGGTAAAATTTTACAAGACAACGATTAGGTTTGCTATCTTATATGGTTCTAAATGTTGGGCAATATAAAAGAGGCATGAATAACAAATCAATGTGTCATGAGTGGTGGAGTATCCAACACTCAACCCTACGAGATACGAGTGATCATGCACCATCCCAGTTGAATTCCGTAGATAAGGCAATGTGACTATGTAAGTAATTGGTTAGAGTTGACGATAATTGTCTTCCCACATGAGCTAGTAAATTTAATGCATATGGTTTAACTCATGATGAGGTGTATGATAAATGATGTTGTATTGGCCATATTACACCTAGTGAACATAAAGTAAATGGAATAGTTTCTAAATCTAAGTGACAGCAAACAAATCTAATCTAGCTTATGCAATGAGCAGCTGGTCTTGATCTTCCATTCACACCTTGGACCTCATGCAAGTACTACTAGGATTACCAAGTACCACAATACTGGGTGTACTAAGTGATAGTACTACTAGGTTACGAAGTAGCTACACTTAAGTGCTCTAGATCAGTTGTACTCATTCTGCTTAATGATAGAAATAGTAAAGTGCATTCAAAGTAAATCAGTAACCATGAAAACAATAAACATTAAACTAAATGAAAGCAAAAATAAAACTAAGTGTTGTTGCAATGATGGAAAGTAATCTTGATCTTTATTTCTGGTCATGTAGTGCATCCAAGTACATCACCCTCAAATAAAGACTCCAATCAATCACTTAACATCACACTGCGAGCACACATTGCTAAGTACTGAAAGCTAAAATTATGAAAACAAACTGAAAGAGTCATGCTACTATGTTATCAAATCTATTGCGGATCCATGCACCTAAGTGTTGCTTTTATAGACTAGCATGCACCTTGTGATATCGTTTATACGATAACATATCATGAAATACAATAATGTATCTACAACATCGTACATACGATATCATAACTACGATATTGTTATTAACAAATTTTCAACTTTATCATACCCCCCCAATTGACTAAAAACTCATTCTCAAGTTAAAAATGAGGATAGCGTCCCTTACAAAATTGGGAGGTAGATTTACATGACACTAACTACTCTATACATGATTCTTGAGTGTTGTAGTGGTGTTTTACAAAAATGACACAAACATGACATGACAAACTTTACAATACAAAACAAAATTTGGCAAAGTTAGATATAGCTGTATGTTATTCTAGGTTGTAATGGCTCTTCCATTGGTTGTTTTCCCTTATCATTAGGCTTCTGAAATTGGTAGCAATTCAGAAGCACCTATAATTTCTCCTTTTCTGTTCTTAGATTATGAACCATCCATGTTGATGAACTAATGTTTGATGAGGCCAGCACATTCCATAGACATGGCAGTTGTGGAAACATCTGATTAGCTTTAACATACCATGCTATAAACTATCGTCTTTCTTCTTCAAAAGCTTTGGTCGTCTCTCTTAGTTCATGGCAATTTGTTAATCTTCTGGCTAGGTTCATTGCTATATCTTTTTGTCCATAGTAGCCAGCCTAAACTGCTTCTAGTTTTGAGTTTGCTACTTGAAGTTTCTATAAATCATCCTTGCGATTTGCAAACTACTTGTTGTTAAAGCTCACTTTTGGGCCTACTTGCTATCAACATAGCCAAGTTAGCATAATGGAGGTTTGGTAACCCCATGTATTCTTTTAAGTCCTCTATTTGTAGGTCTTTATTTTTCACTTCTGCTTTATAGGTGTGGGCCATGCTGTCCAAGATGGATTTCCTTTTGGATTTTGTGCTTTCATGGAATTAATTCTAACGTTTGCCATCTTGATCTCTTTCTCATTGATTTTTTATACATTCCCACCTAATCTTGAAAGTGTTCCTTGAACTGTTCATGCTTCTTTGCCTCATTCTGACATGCACTAATTTCGATAGTTAACTTTTGATGGATGGTGCATACCTCCTCCATGAAGAGGATTCTATTTTCTCTTGTGAGGCAGCTCATATCTTGGTTGACCCTCACCAACTATTCCCTTAGCTAGTGGATTCTCTCTTCCAAAATATTTTTTGTTTTTCAACAGTGGTCAATTGCATGTTATCTGCAGCAAGTTGTTTATTTTCCTCTTGTAAGGTGATGGGATGCGATATCGCATCTTCCCCTACGATATCGCGTACGCAATATTGCAGTCCGTCACCATGTCTATAAATAAGAGGCGGCTCTCCCTTGTTTGACAACTTAGATTAGATAGCAGCGAAACTCTAGCAGTTTGATTCCTCCAGAGATAGATTATTTTCTAGTGTATGCCCGCAGTGTGGTGAATGTAATTGTACGACATCCTTTATTCGAGTGTGATGTACTTGGACACGCACATGACCGATAATAAAGATCGAGATTACTTCATCATTGCAACATTTACTTTGTTATTTATTTGTTTAATTGTTATTTACTACTTTCCTAGTTAATACTCTCTCACCCTTAAACTCATGTTAGACGCGGAATGAGTACGACTTGATTATGAGAATTTAAGTGTGACTACTTGGTAACCCAGTAGTGTACCTAGGATCTACGCTTGGTAATTCCAGTGGTAGTCATGCATGAAGTCCAAGATGTGTATGGATAATCAAGGAACGGATGCTCATCGCACTTAGGCTAGATTAGATTCTCTTACCCTCTCTCTCCTAGATTAGTTAATTTAATATTACTTTCCATTGCCTTCAAGAGTAGCATTAGATTAGGAACACATCATACACCTCACTTTGGACTAAACCATATGTGACAAATATAATACTAGTCTAGGTGGGAAGACAATGAACTGCGACCTAAGGTTAACGATCTAGGTGCCACAACTAGTCCGTCTGTGGAGTTCGATTGGATCATGCGTGAAGATGCTCGTATTCATATGGTTGAGTGTAGGGGTACCTTGCCACTCATAATTGGTGCCGTTGCTGGGGACGGTGCTAGTTATCTAGATTAGTTATATCATACAAGGTCGTTGTATGGAACTTAACGATATATCTCTTAGGAAGAAGAAGTAATTAGAAAAGTCACATCTAAATTTACACACAATTTCACAATAATGCCTCTCCTACAAGATTACGATAATGCCACACTTAGTGAGGAATTTCATTGGAGAACCAACAAACTATATGATGATGAAGATTGGAATATACAACCTGAAGTGGGGGTTTCTTATAAACATGAATGAAAACAACGTCATCCCAACACACGAAGGCATAACTTAACCGATGATGATGAAACCCTACTGGCCACTACAAGCTTAACGCAAATACAAGAGGCTATTCGAATCTCACGTAGGCATCGTAAAGAGAGTCGTCTACCCAGGTTCAATTTAAACAACTTTCCTAAATTTTCAGGAGGTTATAACTCAGATCCGCATCAACATTTACAAGCCTTCTACGATGCCTGCACATGGAATAACATTGATAATGGGTGGCAAAAACTTAAGCTCTTTTCCATGACACTCGTTGACCAAGCAAAAGTATGATCGTTAAAACCAAATTCAATACGACGTTGGTCAACAACGGTAGAAGTCTTTAACGAAAAATATCAAACCTACGTAAGAGTGTTAGCCTTGAGGAAACAAATCCAAGGATGGAAACAAGCACACATGAACCCTTGCACATGGCCTTAGAAAGATATTATGCACTATTAAACAATTGTCCAGGCCATGGGTTTTCCGAGGAAAGGCTCATGTACCATATCATTGATGGGCTACGTAATGAAATAAGAGAGACCTTAGGAATGTATGCCCAAGGTCAACTATACGAACTATGAACCCATCAAGTCCAAGAGCTTGTTAAGCGGGTAGCAAAAGAAGAAGGAGAATTAGCTAGATGGGAGAGTGTTGAAAAACATCAACGGGACCAAAATCTCAACTTAGCAAAGGTCCATAATCATAAAAAGGAGAAATGAACCAATTTCAAGGTGGAAACATCATCTTTGCCAATACAACAAGCATTAGAAGAAATCGAGGTAAAGATCAATAAGATGTTGGAATGGATGTATCAAAAGTGTGGAGAATTTATCAACATTATTGGAGATAGAGTTTTGACAACCCAAGAAGTAGGACAAAGTAGTAGACAATCGGAAAGAAGGGATAAGGAAAATAAAAGCTCAACTACCAATCATATGTATGAATGCAACATATGCCCATATGATTACCCCAAAGGTCAATGCCCAATATTGTTACATTTACATGAGCATTGGGGAAGCACATTACATCCAGAGTTCGTACAAAGATAATATGTTCAATCATAGTGGCAACAATCCCAGTCATGGGGGAGACCACCCTTGGACTGGTGACACCCTTCATATTATCTGAATCCAAATGCTTATCATGTTCAACATCTTGTTTCTCCAACTAGGCCAACATACTCTATCTCACCACAGTACCATTCTCCTCAATACTATTAGCCCATGCCTCCAACACAACCACCACCTTGTGTATCTTATACACCTCCTAACTTTCAACATTCTCATCCTTTCCCTCCTTATACATTGCCACCAACTGTTCCTAAGGTGTCTGCACCACCACAACAACCCATGAACGACACTTGTGCTACTACTACTAATAGCAGTGAAAAGCATCCTCAACATCAAAAGCGTCCTTTCTTTAAACACAGCCGTAAGAAGGGACAACACAATTTCGAAGCCACTGCATCCTCCAACTCGGCAGAAGCCCCACACTGTGGTGCACCCTTACCTTTGAACCCAACGCCTCATATTACTTCATCAAGGCCACCAACTCACACTCCAACAACAAAATGGCCCAATGAACACAAGAATGGAGAGCGACAACCTAATCCTTGCATACCATCTAACAGTCCCAAATATCATAGTGGATCAACTCGTTATCCAGGAACTACATCGTATAAATTGCCCCACTATGCTATGTGTGATCCCCGATGGGGTAAGTATGACCAAGCCTCAACACTTCCAACATGCAAGGATCCTCATCTTCCATTTATTAATCCTTGCCATCCTCAACTGTTTAGTTATGGGGGATATTCCCCATTTTAATAACAAGCGGGATTAATAACTACTTTTTATTTTCTTTCATTTTACAACTTTTTGTTTTCTAGTTTTTCATTTTTCAACTTTTTTTTTATCTTTTTATCTTTTTGTGTTTTTATCTTTTTACATTTTTGTAAGTAATCTCATCTACGAATAAAACACTCATGTGGATTGTTAGTTGAGGTGTCTTCTATGTTATTAAGTCATGAGTGATCAATTATTTGGATAGTGAGCCCATTACACCCACTCATCCATTCTACAAATAAGAGGTTCTGTTCGAGGGTATAGTAATATTCTTAACATTCTTAAAACTTAAAAAATTAATTTTGTGTTCATTGTACCTAGAATGAAGACGGATGGACCAAGAGGGAATGATTAGGGTGTGACATCAAGGGGACTTGTGGATTCTCTTTGGTGACATCTATGGGAGTTATCATGCAACATGGTTGTACTAAGATCCTTGTAGATCTAATGAAATGGGAGTAAGAGTAATCAAAAGGGCACTCAAAAATCTAATGTTTTTCTAGGGGGTCCCACTGGAATGACATGCACCCATGCCTGAAGGTTGGCAGCTTCTCTGGATTTAGTAATCGAAAAAAAAAGAGAGAAAGAGAAAAGAAGAAGAAAAAAAAAGTGCCATAAAACAAAAATCACTCCTCCCTTAAATGAAACGCCAAGTAATCATATGCCTTGTTGTCATGGTACTCTCGTAGTTTCTCATCATGGGATGAAACAATGTGATGTCACTAATTAGAAGGATGGACTTGGTCCTGATCTTGGAACGACGGGTTAATGACACCTTAATCATGCTTCACATGCAGGATTCACTGTTCCTTGGGTCAGTTACCTCATGTCCCAATCTCTACGATCCCTTTCTATAGTTCGTCTCATCTCACTATTCATGTAATTGTAGCTCGTGTCTTGTATAGCGTAGAATTCTTACCTCATTCCGGTGATAATTACATGTGTGTGTTTTGTGAAGTCAGTGCGGATTACATTTAACCCTTCTAGTGCCCATGGACACTTTAAGTGTGGTTACACAAGGGCATTCTAGGTTGAAACCTGCTTTGGGAAGGACCCACTTGTGTAATCTTTTGTAATCTTCACTAATGACATACACACCACTTCTTACCCTCAGCTTATTTTTCATAACATTCCTTCCCTACTATTACCCCCTCTATATTTCAATGTTCCCATGAACCATCACATAACCTTTTTCTTACCACCCAAGGTTTTATTGATCCAATCCATGCCCTCATCATTAATGGTGCCTTTTGAATTAATGCAATTGCCCTAGAACATCTTGATATGTCCTCACTTTACAATGTTTATTTCAAGAAAATCCCTTCAAAATTTGGTCTTTTTGTTGTGCCTCACACCACTAGGGATGAGATATCGCATCCCCGCCGCCTATAAATAGGTCACCCCCTGCAACACTTAGCGTCCTTTTATCATTCACACGAGGGGAGTTTTTAAAATTTTTCTCCACAACTTGCAATTGAGTGACCCTTTCTTTTCTTCTCATATCTTACTCGCTGGTACTCTGATTTTACTTCCGTTTCAACCTACTTGAACCTGGAGTGTTCAGCTTAGTCATGGGGGAGGGACACTTGCCGAAAAGTGCCTAATGTTTTTGAAATTTGTCATCGCCCAAAGGACATCAGCTAGGGTAATTAACTCTAACACTTAGAATAATTGTGCCTAAAACTCATTTAATTCCTAGGTATACCGGGAAACTAAAATGGAAACCACCTAAGTCACAGGACTCATTATTACAAACTTTCAGGCACTATCACACTTGATAACATAAGATCATTAATTAAGGCAAGCAGTAAGGTATAACATAACTTCAAAAACAACCTTACTAATGCTTGGCCCATGTGATTGTAGATGGCCCTGAAACGTGGACAACAGGAGGGTCCTACCCAAGGTGGAAGCAAACGAGCTTGCAGAGGTGGAAGACAAAGACCTTCCAGACAACATGTAGAATAGGAGGAGCAATCATTCAGCATTCATCAAGATGAACCTACCGGATGGTTCGGGCAGGCAGAAGGAGGAGCTGCTGTAGCGCCTGAACTAGGACAACAACTCATGTTGCCCTAAGATTGTGTTTAGGCTATCCATGAGAAGTCCACATTCGTTGTGGTGATTTTGGAATTGAACTTTGAATCATTCGTAGAGTTCACTCCTGAGGCTATTAGGGATCACCTAAAGGGGTCTCCCTTATGGCCTATCCTCTCTGAAAGGAGTGCCTGGTACCTAGGGGAGATGTACCAATTTTGACACAATAGGGAGCAAGGCACCACTGTTAATATTTGTGGTGTGACAGTTGACTTCTCTACGTAGGCCATTTCAAAAGTGTTAAACCTTTCGAATGCAGGGCCCCAGGTTGCTCGGTTATCCACCCATTCAGACCCTGATGTGCAAAAGGATTGGTTGGAGAAGGCTTATGGTAGAGATAAAGCATTTGGTGAATTGACGACGGAAGAGAGGGTTTACTTCAAAATTGGAACATATCACCTCTTCCCCACAAAGGGCTTAAAAAGGATATCGATGTATGCGGCTAGAGGATGTGCAGTGTTGATGGGAAAGATTAACGCTAACCTACCCTATCTATATTTGACAGAGATCCTGAGGCTGTTCGAAGAACGAAAGATAGGGAAGATGGTGTTGCCTCTCCCTTGTCTCATTAGAAAGCTTTGCCAACGTGCTGGTATTCAGGGGTATACCAATGACGTCCTCCGAAAAGCCCAGACTGCTTCATATGCTAAATTGCTAAAGGCACCAGCTCCAAGGAAAAGCACTGGTGAGGAGCTGGGACTAGAACAAGAAGAAGAATAGATGGCTAGACCCAGTCAGCCTCCATCCATGGGTCCTAGCCAACAACAAGAAGCAATGCCTAGCACAGGCTAGGATCAGCCACCACCGTCGCAAGACTACAGACCGTCAATGAGCCATCTTAGGGCCATTGTTGAGACGATCAGTTGGGGAAGTCGTGATGACGCAAACCTCTTCCATGTCATCAGTGATGTCATTCAGTCTATAGTTTCATTGGATCACACAAGGGGGGAAGTATCTATTCAAACAGGAGGAGGGGAGAGTAGATTGTCACAATAGATCTCAGGAAATGTGACATCTTTCCAAGTACAGTTAGAGACTGGTGAAGGGGCCACTGTGGTGGTCATGCAATACCAAAATGCCACGAGAGCTGTAGAAGTGGTCAAAGAACACATCAAAGAATCCTTCAACGTACCTATTGTGCCACCAGTAGATCTCTCAGGAGCATAGGATGCTCAAACTTTGGATGAAACCTCAATGACTCCTATGGAACATGAGGATGTGCTTGACATGACGTCCCTATTTGACATTCCTCAGGATGTCACAGTAATTTAGTCAGACCTCATTTCCACAAAGGGGAAGCTGGTGTTAACAGAAGTAAGGGTAGAGCATGCTGAAGCTGAAGTGTAGAAACTACAAGAGTAGCTCGTGGCCTTACAAGCAGCACAACGGGACCCTCTACAAATTTTTCTCGTAGACCAGTTAGAAAATTTTAGAATGGAGTAACTAACCAACTTGATAGTAGAGAATAAAAGGGTGGTGGATGAAAAGGAGAAGGCTGTTTAGGATGCCTCCACAGCACAAGTGCAAACTCATGCACATTTTAAGGCACTTAAGGCCTTGCAAGAAGAAAATAAATAGCTTGCGACTGACAACCTCCGGTTGACCACTATAGAAAAGAAAAAGAATGTTCTCGATGAACACTTTCATCAATTATGAGAATAATTCATCCAGGTCAATCGAGATGTCAATCATTTAGCCAGAGAAAATTGAACCCTCTCGATGGAGGAGGTACACGCCATTCATCAAAAGTCAGCAATTGAGATAAGCGCATGGCAAAACGAGGCTAAACGACATGAGAAACTGAAGGAGCACTTTCGAGATTAGGTGGGGATGTACAAAAAAATCCTAGAGAAGGAGATCCATATGACCAAGGCCCACATCAACACTATCAGTGCTCAACACACTGACTGGTGGGCCATATTGGACACATACGCATTCGCCCACCAAGTGGAAGTTAAGGACCGGGACCTGCAAATTCAGGACTTGACAGAGTACATGGAGTTGGAAAACCTAAGATATGCCAACCTTGCCATGTTAACGGCAGGGTGCCTGAGGTCAGAACTTGAGCAGTAGGTAGCAACCACCCACATCAAATACGAAGCAAAATTTGCAGAACGCAAGAAGCTGTTAGAAAAATGGGATGTTGCAAATTCTGAACTTGAGGTGGTAAAAGCCAGCTACCAGGGATAAAAAGATGTCACAACTGACTTGGCTCGATGGCTAACAGACCTTCATAAATACAAGAACAAAGCTAGAGCCTATGAGAAGGAATGACGGATGTTCGCAGCTTGGTATGTCAAGGCCAACCAAATGTTTCCACAACTACCCTATCCGTGGGAGGTGCCGACTCCGTCAAATATTGGAACATTAGCATGGATGGCACAAGACCCTCGAACTGAAGAGGAGAAGCTCCAGGCCATACTTCAGCGTCATCAACCCTCAAAACCTGGAGCATAGGACAAAGGGAAGGCACCAATGGAGGAGCCACCACCACCAAGAACTACATGAGTTCCAAATTTTTGTAGTTGTAGTATATATATTCTGTGTGTTATGTCTTTATTTTCTTTCTTCCCACACTGTGGCACCATCCCATTTCTCCATATAATAATCCCATACCTATCCACCGTGTAATCACTGTAACTCGAGGATGAGATTTTATTCAGTCGTGGGGGTATGATGGGACGCGATATCACGTTCACCGTGATCTCGTATCCCTCACGATATCGCAGTCCATTTCCATGTCTATAAATAAGATGCAGCTCTCCCTTGTTTGACAACTTAGATTAGACAGTAGCAAAACTCTGGTAGTTTGTTTCCTCCAGAGATAGATTATTTTCCAGTGTATGCCCACAGTGTGGTGAATGTAATTGTACGACATCCTTTATTTGAGTGTGACGTACTTGGACATGCACATGACTAACAATAAAGATCAAGATTACTTCATCATTGCAGCATTTACTTTGTTATTTATTTTTTTAATTATTATTTACTGCTTTCCTAGTTAATACTCTCTCACCCTTAAACTCACGTTAGACGCGGAATGAGTATGACTTGATTACGAGCATTTAAGTATGACTACTTGGTAACCCAGTAGCGTACCTAGGATCTGCGCTTGGTAATCCTAGTGGTAGTTGTGCATGAAGTCCAAGATGTGTACAGATAATCAAGGAACGGATGCTCATCGCACTTAGGCTAGATTAGATTCTCTTACCCTCTCTCTCCTAGATTAGTTAATTTAATATTACTTTCCACTACCTTGAGGAGTAGCATTAGATTAGGAACACATCATACACCTCACTCTGGACTAAACCATACATAAAAAATATAATACTAGTCCAGGTGGGAAGACAGCGAACTGCGACCTAAGGTTAACGATCTAGGTGCCACAACTAGTTCGTCTACGCAATTCAACCAGATCACGCATGAAGACGCTCGTATTCATATGGTTGAGTGTAGGGGTACCTCACCACTCATCATAAGGCAACAAGTGCTTTAGCATGGGTGTAAGTTTAGGCTTTGGCCATTGAAGCATTCCATATTGTTGTTTCTTTCTCATTCTTCATTTCTTTATTATTCTTAAGGAGGTAATTGATCTGCATAGTTTTGAATTATGTTAGCTGTTCTGGTGCAATGAATTGAGTTGGATCTCTTCTTTTTGCTCTCAGGGCTACGAGCTCTTCTTATAATCTATAAAGCTCATTCTCAACATGCTCTACCTTGGTTTTAGCCATGATCAGTTTTCCTTTGGTGGAAATCAATTCAGACTGTGTTGCAATGACATTACTAGGAATGTTGAAAAGATTTTTCATAACCTCTCCTATCTGCAACAGTCTATCTAACACATCTTCATGATCTACAGGGCTCATAGAGATACTAACTAACATTTGAGCATCTTTGGTTCTAGAGAAATTAGCTGGCAGCACAACAAGTACATTGAATGATTTTTTCATGTGATCTGTGATCACTTCTGTAGCTCTCGTTGCATCATGCTGATGCATGATCACAACTGTGGCTTCTTTTCTAGATTCATGCTGCCGCATGATCACAATTGTGGCTTCTTTTCCAGATTCAAGCATTACTTGGAATGATGCAGTGTTCCTAGAAATCTGTTGTGACCACTAGGCCTCTCCTCCTGACTATAATGATATTTGTCTACTAGAAAGATTTGTTGAGATGGTTCACTTGATTACATCATCAATTAATTTGAATAAATTGATCTCTTCCCTACTTCCCTAATTGATGGTTTTTATAATTTTTTGCAAATGACTCATTGAAGGCCTATAATCTTGTGGTGGCAATGGTGGAACTTATTGTTACTACTATTGTTGTTCTATGGTTTGGGTAGTCTCTTGAGTGCCTAGTTGTTCTTCTATTTGGTCCTTTTTGGGAGGCACTAGCTTGAGCATTTAGCATAGGAAGCATTTTGTGCCTTCCTTAATGCATCATTTATATACACTATGATGCTAGCTCATTTGCATAACCTTCGGATAAGGTAAGCAAATGAAAGTGTTAACTTCCCTACCTTCTTCTCCTCGAGCTACCTTTGGATTTCTATGAAGTAGAGTTGAGTGATTATTGCTTTGAACTTTCTCATTAATATTTCATTACCTATAGCCACATATGTAGAGATTCAATTTAATCTCTTGGTGGGAAATAGGTGATAACTAACTATTTTAAAATAGATCATTTCTTTTGTAGTGAGTTCATTGTATTCCTTATCATCCTTACCATACGCCCACTGCAACCACAGCTTCTTAGCATCTATGTCAAATCTTATTGATATTTGTAATACCTTTGCTCCTTCATTGGGCACATTCAATACCTCTACAATTTCCTTAACTAAGTAAGACACCAAGATCCCTTCAATTTTTACTATATCATCTGCTTCTCGATTCTACCAAAATTGGAGTGTTTCTCCTAAATATCACTCCTCATTTGTTGTTAGAGTAGGCCATAAAAGAGATGACTAAAGTTGGGCGTTAACACCTTTCAAAGAAAATTCCAAAAATGGACCAAAGTTAAGTTCCATAATTACCATTGACATGATGGATTTTTCTTGAATAGCCTAAAGGCATTCAAGTGACAATGTGAGTTACTGTACTTGGTGGGCACTTGAGGAATGTCTACTTTTACTTGAGCAAATGACTTTGTGGTAGAAGTTTGTTGATGAATATTGAAGGATTGTGCCTCTTGCTCTCCTTGTTTGCTTGCAAGTTTTTCTCACTCACTTATCTTCTTCCATTGCCTCATGGTCTTTTCCTTGCCAATCATGGAAGTTCTCCTTGTGCTCCTATTTTTGGGACCATCTGCAATGAATCAAGGATTTGGAATTACTAGAGTATTCTCATAAATGAGCAACAATTTGGTACCTTATCCATATCCTTAGTTATATCAAGTTCTTAGTTTATTATGATTGCAGAGTTAGAAAATTTTTTTAAAATAATCTCATTAATACTTTTCTATTATGTAAAATGAGTAGTATGATCAATTAAGAGTCTTCTTAAAGTTGTTTTGGCCTCAACATGAGTGATTTACTTTAAAATTTCTTGATATGTCCCCTTGNGCATGTTAGAGCACTTAGTTGCAAAGAAAAATCAATAACAACTCTCCTTTTATGAAAATCAGAAATGAAATTTTTTTCTAACTCCCTCGCACTATATATAGTATTTATAAGTGCGATATTGTAAATATGACATCATAAATGTTGATATCATAGGTGCCTTTGATATTGTATCTATAATATCACCCTAGACAAAATCAAATTTTCTTAAGGTTTTTTAGGGAAAAATTAAGTCCCATTAGATGGCTAGAAGATATATGTCATATCGAAGGGGTGAAATGGAGATGATGCTACAATTGTGAAAAATAAGCATTGAAAACTTATGATTAAGGAGTCTTGGGTTATGAAATTCTATGAGGTGTTGATGGAATGAATTAGATAAACAATGGTGTTGTGTCATTAGAACAGATAGTGTAAATGATATGGGAAGTATTTATTATCATTTATTATAATTGGAAGGCTCAAGATGATGTGGAATCGTTGGGCAAGTATAAGATACAATAGTTATACAAGTGGATCCTCCCCAAAGTAGGCTCCAACCCTTGTATAACCACACCTAAAAGTGTCCTTAGACACTTAGAGAGTTGAATGTAATGCATACTTATTTAGCAAAACACACATTAGTATCATCGAATTGGGAAAATAACACTATGTTACACAAAATCATAAGTTATGATCATTCAAATAGTGAGCTAAAATGGGCTTGGAAGGAATTGCAGAAATCAAGACATGAGGTGTCTTACCATAGGCATAACGAATTCTTGTGTTTTATTAGTAGTTAAAGTAATTACTAGCCTTTCTATTCAAGTTTCAAACCAAGTCCAGAACACATTCCAGTGACATCGCATTGCTTCATCTCTTGGAAATACAATCGTAAGACTATTAATGTTACAAAGGGTATTGTCACTTGGCATATTGCCTAAGGAAGGAGTTTTATTAATGGCACTTTATTTTTATTTTTATATTTCTAAGAAGCCACCTACCTTCAGGCATGGGTAACATTTCTTTCCAATGGGACCCCTAGAAATTTATTTTGTGCTTTTTTATTTTTTTTATCTCTGTCAACCTTTTAAATAAGCACGTATTTAACTCTTACTCCCATTTTTCATTATATCTACAGGATATAATACAACCTTAGTAACACAATAGGATTCACAATAATAATCCAACAAGAATCCACAAGTCCCCTTGATGTCACATCCTTTTCATTCCTCCTTGGTTCTTCACTCTTTGATGGGATGCTATATCGCAATGCGTCGCAAAATCTATAAATAAGAGGTGGCTCTCCCTTGTTTCTCCATCTAGATCTAGACCTTAGCCAAACTCTTGTAATTTTTCCATTCTAGAGTTAGAGTAATTTTCATGTGCCCATAGTAGGAGTCCCAAAGTGAACGGATCCTTATTCGAGCAAATATTGTACTTGAGCACAAGTTTGTGTATGGAAATAAAGATGAACTTTTTGGATAAACCTTGCAGTGCATGGACTAAGCTAATTAGGAATTTAATTATTGTTAATTATTTAAATGCTTTATTAGTTAATGTATCTCTCTCAACCCTCAACACTCCTAGTTAAGTGCATTCAGTATGACCGCTTCAAGCATGTGCATTACGCTTGGTAATCCTAGTAACGAATAGCGTTTGGTAATCCCAGAAGGTTGCATTGGTTCAGGGTGTGAATGGCAAGTGGGAACGGATACTGATGCTAGGCATTAGAACTTAGTTAGTTAAAGTTAGTTACTTAGTCTTTTCACCCTTTCCCTCATTAGCATAGGTGATAAAACATAAAAGATATAAAAAATCACATACCTCAGACTTACTTAACCATACAACCGTGACAAATACAAGTATGGGAAGACAACGAACGATTAACCTTAAGTGTTCCATAAGGCGTGTAGGCACTTAGTCTGTGGAGTTCGACTGAATCACACATGTAACACTCGTATTCGTATGGTTGAGTGTAGAGGTACCTCGCCACTCATCATTGGCACCGTTGCTGGGGACTAAGTTGTTTGTACGCTAAGTAGAACATAGGAAATCATCCACATCATTGGGAAGCTTAAACAAACCCTTAGGGTTAATCAGAAGAAAATTTAAACAACGATCAATAGCACACCAACAAGATAATAATGTCTTCTTCTTCTCATAAAAGCACTTCACCACCTAGGGATCACACAAGAGACAGTCGGCGGTCTAACACACGTAACAAAGAACCGCCAGTTTCTCAACAGTATCAGGTGGTATATACGCATCATGATGAGTATATACCCGATTTTACTTTTATCCTCCATCAGGATGAACAACTGTGCTGGAGAGACGTGCAAGGTAACATAGTGTTACCACTAGATCGGGCAGTCCCTAACATGCTCCTTCGTGCTCTTGCACAGATAGGCATGACGAAATTATATGCTGAATATGTTGCAGAAGATTATGACATAAGGGATTACCACTTGACAACAACGCAATGTCTAAGGGACTTACAGTAGGAGAGTTATCACACATCATTGAAGGGCAAAGGACCCTGCAACGCTTCGCCTGTCATAAGAGAAGTTAAGGGTGGTGAACCTATCTCAATAGATTCTCCACAAAATGATGTTCCCCCTCCTCACGATGGTGAGGAGGTAGGGTATCAGAACCTACCCTCTACGATTCACAACCCTGGTTCTGATTCCCATGAACACCAAGTGTTTGATCAGGGAACACAAACACATGACAAAGGTGGGAAATTTGATCATCATCACGATCGGGGCCATAGCCATCGAAGAGAAGGTAAGAAACATCGTCATGGCGATGGTTCCCCTTCTTCTTTTCCTTCATTGCATCATTCACCCTCTCCTTCCACATCAAGATGCAATCATAAGGAGCACAACAGTGAGGATAAGGGTAAGCGAGATGAGAGACCTTGATGAGAGAGTCGAGAGCAAGGATGAGGGCATTCTAGAGAGTCAAGGCAGAGAAGACAAAGTAGGGAACCACATAGGCACCATAGACTTCATGAGAGAGATGATCATGACGAACCCCTACTAGCAACCTGGAGTATGTTAGACATTATGGAGGTTGTGAGAATACCTACAAGGCACCAAAAAGATAGTCGGATCAAGAGACTAGACATGAATAATATCCCATGGTTTGAGGGGAGATACAATGCTAATCCGTAGAATCACTTACAAGCATTCCACGACGCCTACGCCTTGCAAAATATTGAAAAAGAGTGGCAGAAGTTAAAGTTATTCCCTAGGATACTCATAAAAGAAGCGAAAAGTTGGTATCGGTCTTTGGAGCTGGAATCCATTAGACGGTGGAGTACGATGTTAGAACTATTCAATGATAAATATCAAACGTACCCTCAAGTGTCCAACTTACGTAAGCAGATCCAAGGATGGAAGCAGGGTACTCGCAAACCCTTGGATGCTGCCATGGGTCGATATTATGCATTACTACATCGTTGCCTGGGCCATGGTTATGCACAACAAGATCAACTCCGCCACCTCATAGATTGGCTAAGACATGAAACCAGGAGAACCGTTGGGACATATGCCCAAGGGAGATTATATGAACTTAGATCCCATGAAGTTCATAGATTGTTGAAGCAAGTAGCTAAAGAAGAAGGGAAGCTACAGAAAAGAGAAAGTGTGGAAGAGTACAACTGCGATCCTTCCCTCGGAAAGAGGGGAGTGAGATTCTGCAAGGAGGAGGATGAGTCACCACTCGAAGAGTTGGTGAATAGAAAAACCTTGCCGCTTCAGAAATTAACAACAGAAGTGTCAGCTAAGGTAGATGAAATATGGAGCTCCTTAGATAGTAAAATTAAAACTATCCTAAAAATCATAGAGGAGTCTAAGAAACGAAGTAGTGACCATGATAAGAAAAGCGGAGAGATTTAGACCATGCACGTAACAAGGGTAAGGGAAAAATGACTATTGCTGATGAGGTTGTGGATTCAGATACAGAAAATGATGGTGGATGTGAGATCTGCCAATATGACCATCCTAAGGGATGTTGCCCAACAATCTCACATCTAAAAGAATCTGCGGTGTATGCACTCAACCCAAGACTTAACAAATGGCAAGCACCCCAAAGGTTACCTTATCCCCAAGGTAACCCGAGGCAGTTCCACCAACCGTTAACATATTATCCAAGTGGAACTCCGCCACAACCTATCAGACAACACTAGCACTGGCAACACCCACAGTCATGGGGGATGCCACCACCTAGGCAACAATACCCTTACCGACAACTAGACTCATATGGCTATTACGTGTAGCAGCCGGTTTCTCCAAGTGACTCTATGGGTCATGCAACCCCACAACGTCACTACCAAGTTTGGGAATGTTTTAGGACTCCTTCTCCTACGAGAGACACACCACATGCATACCATCCTCTGAATCCATCTACCACTCTTACGCCGATAGTTCCACTACCACCTGCTCCAATGATGTAAGGGGAACTCCCCACTCAACCGCAGCAACGTAATGCTGCGAGAGCTGTAAACCTTCAACCCGCTGCTAGTCCTGACAACCGCATGAAAAGAAGACCTTTCTTCAAAACCAAAAGCCCAAACAAGCTCTCACAACCACAAGCAGTTGAGTTCGTACATGCTCCTCCAACAAATAAGGCTTTGGAGCTCCCTTCAAACCAACAACAGGGCTCAACACATACAGTTATGTTAACACATATTGTTACTAATTGGATAAATGTGGGCCACCTTCCTAGGAAACTCTCTAACCCTGAAAGTTCCTTAATCTAGCTCCAAGTCGCTGGGAATGAACCACGTAAGGCTCTTCTTGACTTAGGTTCCAATTTTTTTGATTTTCTCATAACCCCTACACCTTCGGTAGTCACCACTATTATATCTCCAGACCCGTATTAGCTATACCACAACTCAGCCAATGGACCTTTCACCGAAGCAAGGTATCAACTGCATTGTGGATTCATTTACCCTTGCTAATATAAAGACTATGTTGTGTGTGCAAATGGAAATCATACAACAATGGATTGGATCTGGAGGGAACACTTGGAATGGATCAGTGCTAAAGCAGCTATGCAAGGAATGAGATGAATGGCGCGCTTACGGATAGACAACGAAAGGCGTAATCTTGGAGTTGGTAGCGGCAAACTTCTTCTCTCTTCTCTCTTCTCTCTCAGCTGCCAAATACAGCCTAATGTCTATGTATAAGGTGTTCACTCATGTTCTATAATGATGATCCATTCACATGTCGTCCCATTCACCATTAGTTCCATTCAATTCAATAATCCCATACCTTCCCAATATTTTGTAAGGAACTCGAGGATGAGTTTTTATTCAGTCATGGGGGTATGATGGGATGCGATATCGCATGGGCCACGATATTGTGTATGCGATATTGCATCTGCTGTGATATCGCATCCCCCACGATATCACAGCGCGCTGCCAAATCTATAAATAAGAGGCGGCTCTTCCTTGTTTCTCCATCTAGATTTAGACCTTAGCCAAACTCTTGCAGTTTTTCCATTCCAGAATTAGAGTAATTTCCATGTGCCCGTAGTAGGAGTCCCAAAGTGAATGGATCTTTATTCAAGCAAATATTGTACTTGAGCACAAGTTTGTGTACGGAAATAAAGATGAACTTTTTGGATAAACCTCGCAGTGCATGGACTAAGCTAATTAGGACTTTAATTATTGTTAATTGTTTAAATGCTTTATTAGTTAATGAATCTCCCTCAACCCTCAACACTCCTAGTTAAGTGCATTCAGTACGATTGCTTCGAGCACGTGCGTTACACTTGGTAATCCCAGTAACGAATAGCGTTTGGTAATCCCAGAAGGTTGCATTAGTTCAGGGGGTGAACGGCAAGTGGGAATGGATACTGATGCTAGGCATTAGAACTTAGTTAGTTAAAGTTAGTTACTTAGTCTCTTCACCATTTCCCTCATTAGCATAGGTGATAAAACATAAAAGATATAAAAAATCACATACCTCAGACTTACTTAACCATACAACCATGAAAAATACAAGTAATTCTGGGAAGACAACGAATGATTAACCTTAAGTGCTCCATAAGGCATGTAGGCACTTAGTCTACAAAGTTTGACCAGATCGTGCATGTAACGCTCGTATTCGTATGGTTGAGTGTAGGGGTACCTCGCCACTCATCACTCTTCAATCTAGGCATAATGATCATAGGTTTGTTCTTAGTTTGTATGATGGAAAAGAATGTCATTATGGCCATGGTAAGAACCTCTTATTAATGGAATGGATGGATGGATGAGGTGGGCTCACTGTGTAAATAATCAATCTCTTATGACTTGATATCATAGAGAAATCTTCACCTTGGTGGCTACATCTTACCTTTATTTAAATGTGTTTTATTAACAATTGAAATTATTTATAAAGGGCTTGAAAACAAAGTATAAAAGAAATGGAAAAGATAGTAAAAATTATGAAAAAGTATAAAGAATGAAAAATTTCAAAAGAATGAAAAATGTAAAAGAATATAAAAAATTAAAGAAATGTAAAAGTATAAAAGAATGAGAAAATGTCAAAGAATGTGAAGAATGAAAAGAATTGTAAAACAAAAAATAGAAAAATCACTTATTAATTTCAAAATCAAAGTAAAGTATCTTCCCCACAACTAATTTCATGGGCAAATGTTTGGAAAATGCTCCCTAAATCTCCTAGGTCATACACTATAGGTGGTTCACCTACCATCTTTAGTGATGTAACTTTTCTATCATTATCACATGTATTTTTTATAGTAGTGGAGTTATGATCGTCTAAATTCTTGTTCTCTTTTCCTTTTGGTGTATGATAATGAGTTATTAATTTTGTTTTTGGGTCCTTAGTTGGAGTCATTTTCTTAGTTTGGGAATTAGTAAGTGTTTTAGATGTTTCCATGCATTTGTTAGATAGCTGTTGGTTTTCAATTAGTGGCCACATGGTATCATTTGGTTTGGTGGCCTCTACTCTTTTAGTTGCATACACTAGTTGCTTATTGTTGTTGTTGTGGACTAGAATGGTAACTGTGTTGATGTTTTAAAGTGTTGGTCCACAATTACACCCTTTGCTTTCAATAGTAATGCATGGAATTCATTGCGTGTGTATGGCTTGATGCGTGTCTTCTTGAGAAATCTCAACCCACAAATCTCTTATACTTAGCTTAGCATCAATTATGCTAAGCCATGCCCTCCCCATGATTATTGGAAATTTCTTATCAGCATCTTTCACATCAATAATCAAAAAGTTTGCTGGATATGACCACCTATTGATAGTGGTCACTACATCATCTATCTGCCCCAAAGGAGTGATGACAGATTGATTTGCAAGCTCCAACCTGATGTTACACTTTTTCAACGATGGTAGGTTTCATGCTTGATACATTTGGTAGGAAATCAAATTCATCCTAGAACCTGGGTCTAATAGATCTTTTCACAGTAGATTTCCAACTACTCGTAGATAAATCAAAGAAATTCCTGGATCAATTCTCTTTTTTGGGAGTAGCCCTACCTTAATCCATTCTATAACGATTTCAACAAGCATGACAGTCAAAATTTTTAGACTTGATGAAGATGAAAGCTTGTTAATAGCAAGAAGATTTATTTTAGGAGAAGATGGTCTTAATGAAACTCCAATTCTATTAGCCTTTCCTAGACTCATCCTAAAGAAAGGATGTTTCTTTGTTTGGCCCTTAGTATGGTTGGTGAGATCCTCCACTTGTATACTTACTACATTTGCAACTTTCCTCTGCTGTAGTTGTGACAATAACTCTCCTTGCATCACAAGTGATGGCACTAGTGGAAAAGGATTTGGATTGGGATTTGGAAAATTAGCTACTTGTGGATGCACATACGAGTCTAAATTGGTCCTTGGTTGTGTTGGCCGATGGTATTCCAATGGATAGTGCTGTGGAGTCTGAACAATCACATTTGCTAGTGAGATAGGATGCTATACATAGTATCTATAAGGATCAGGTTGTTGATATGGATACTATTGGTGCGGTGGTGGCATGGCCCATGATTGAGGTTACTACCACCATTAATAATATTGCTCCTGTGGCTACAGCAAAGCTCCACTAGGATAGTACATTAGTTAAAGGTTCTAGTGGTAGTTACCTTGAGGATAAGGTAACCATTTAGGCATATCTTTTCGAACAAATTTGGGGTTAAGTGTGTATGCCCTCATTTCTTATAGATGTGCCATAATTGGATGACATCCCTTAGGATGTTTGTATTGGCACACAATACAACCTTCTTCATCTATAAAGCTAGTATCTACAACCTCAGCTACTGAAACAACTTTACCTTTATGTCCAAGTTCTCTCTTATTTCTTTTGTCTTTGCCCCTTGCAAAGGCTTACTTTTCTCTTTTCCCTCCAATCTTTAATGTTGTTCTACACCTTTCATCAACTGAATCCCACATTTTTGCTACTTGTGCTACTACATCGACAATAAATTTTTGGATTGGTAGCATCTCTTCTTGGATTACCTGGTCCAAGGTTTCTTCCTTTTGGGTATTACACACCCATGCATCTCTCTTTCTTATTGATGGATCCCTATTATACTCTTTAGCTAATTCTCTTTTTTTGAGTTCACCTTCTTCTTTTACCTTGATCAGTCTTTGAATATGATGGACGGTCAATTCTGATAATCTTCCCTAGGCATAAACCCCAAGGTTCTCTTTGGTTTTACTTCTTAGCCCATCTATGATGTGCCTAAGCTGTTCCTTTGATGAAAATCTGTGGCCTGGACATTTGTGTAACAGTGAATGATATCTGCCCATTACTACATCAAGGGTTTTGTGAGTCCCTTATTTCCAATTTTGGATTTGTTTTCTTAGATATGACACTCGTGAATAGGTTTAATATTTATAATTAAATATTTCAAGCATGAAACTCTAGTGTCTGATGGATTTAGGTTCCAATGACCTATTCTAGATTTCTACTTCCTTCACAAGTGTTCTAGGAAATAGCTTCAATTTCTGCCAATCACTCTCTATGTTTTAAAGGGCACACACATCGTGGAATTCTTAAAGGTGATGCTGGGGATCAGCATTGTAACCACCTTCAAATTGTGGAATATTATTCATGTCTAGCCATTTGATTTGGCTATATCTCACATGCCTAGTCAGTATGTAGATAGCTTCATGAATATTGATTGTGCTTCAAGTTGCCATAAGGGACACATCATCATGATTGAGTTTGTATGCTCTGTTGTAGTAGTGATTCATTCTATGCTCATGCCTCTATTAATTCTCTCTTCTATATATTCTTCTTCTCCATTCATACTCTGCATCTTCTAAATCAAAGTACCTTGAATATCTATCATGATGGCCATGAGTTCACCTTTCTTCCCTATCAGAGTCCCTATACTTATGTCTTCTCCTATTAGAGTCCTCTGACAATCGTGATGAGGTAGATGAGGTGGTAGGAGAATGGTGCCAACCAGTTCTTCTTTCATGACTCTTGTAAATTTCTCTATAAGATTTAGTAGGATCCCTTAGCCTAGAGTCCTACTTGTATCTTGAGTCAATAGCCTCCCCCTTATGTGTTTCAACTAGAGTAGAATGAGGTTAGGCTTTGACATGTTCCTCTTGTCTGATGATGGGTGTCTTTGAAGGCTCCTAATGGTTCTAGTGGAGTTGTTCTGAAATGAATTAATCAACATAAAGTTCTTCTATGACAACAAAAGTGTTATTCTACTTCCCTTTGTTATGTATATATTTGATCTCCATGGTAGCTTCTCTTTTCATCTGCTCCTTTGTGGGTTCATAGGGTCTGGTCATGTGTTGAGTCACATGATACCCTTCCTAAATCTTGTCCAAATGCATTTCCTTTAGGGTAGTTTGTAGCATGTTCAGTGTTACATGTTCTAGAGGTAGGACTATGTTATCTTGCATGTCTCTCCACCTCATTTGCTTATCCTAATAGAAGATGAAAGTAAAGTCTACATGGTATGGATCAGTGTGAGCATAAGTGATTCATGTCTATAGTAGAATCCTTCATTCATCTTCATCAATAATCCTATAACTATTTCTTCTTATCTCCTTGGTAGGTGATGATTGATCATTATGTGAAGTCATATTATAATTTCTAAATGGTTTGTGTTAAAATTCTGCTTTACTTATACTTGTTGGATTTGACTTTAAGTTTCAGATACAACAAACTTTGGAAAATCAACTACTTAGCATAACATTGACTTGTCCCTGGCAATGGTGCCAATGATAAGTGGTGGAGTATCCAACACCCAACCATATGAGATACGAGTGTTCATGCACGATCCCTGTTGAATTCTATAGACAAGGTAATGTGACTATGCAAGTAATTTGTTAGAGTTCATGATTATTGTCTTCCCATGTGAGCTAGTAAATTCAATGCTTATGATTTAACTCATGATGAGGTATATGATAGATGATGTTGTATTGGCCATATTATGTCTAGTGAACATAAAGTAAATGAAATAGTTTCTAAATCTAAGTGATAGTAAACAAATCTAATCTAGCCTATGTGATGAGCAACCAATCTTGATCTTCCACTCACACCTTGGACTTCATGCAACTACTACTAGGATTACCAAGTATCACACTATTGGGCATACCAAGTTGATGAATTGTTGTTTTTCCTCTGCTCTGATGTCGCGTATGCAATGTCGGAGCTGTGATGTTGGGTATGCAACATCGGTATCTGGATGTGAGGTCGAGTATCTGACATCAAGGTATATACGCTAGCCTATAAATATAGTGCATGGGCTCAATTTTTGCATTAGTTTTTCATAGTTTTGTCAATAGAGTAGCTGAATTCTTGAAGTTAATTCTGTAATCTTAGAGAACAATCAGTGAGTTCCCATAAAGTGGATTTGAGTCAGTTGTACAATGTCTTATTTGAGTGGTAATGTACCTAGACATTTCATGAATGACAATAAGATCAAGATTGATTCTCATTCATTACAACACTTTGACTTAGATTAGCTTTACTTTCCATTTAATTTACTTTTCATGTACTTAGTTAATATTTACATTTTCATGCATGTTAATTAATTAAGCACATAAGTACGATCACTTCAAGCATGTGTATAACTCTTGGTAATCCTAGTAACACTTAACATTTGGTAACCCAATAGTGTTATATGTGTTCAGGATGTGCACAGGAAGTGGGATCGGATACTTATGTTAGGGTAGTTGATTATTAAATAGCAATTAGATTAGTTGAATTGATTATAAATTGAGTTTTAACCTATTGTTAATTGTAGAACAATAAAATAGAAAATAATAAAAATCATATGCCTCACTCTAGACTAAACCATACATGACAAAGCTACTACTAGTCTAAGTGGGAAGATAGTGAACTATGATCAAGGCATACTGATATAGATGCCACAACTATTCCCATCCATGAAATTCGACTAGATCATGCATGAATGCTTATGATTCGTATGGTTGAACATAGGGGTACCTTGCCACTCATCATTGGCATCGTTGCCAGGGATGGTGCTAGTTATTTAGATTAGTTATATCATACATGATCATTGTAAAGGTATTAACGATCTATCTCTCAGAAAACATTAATATTTTAAGTCACACACATTATCAGACAAACCATGTCTTCTTCACATAGGACCCATAATGCATCATATGATGAGAACACTCGTAGGAGAAATGATAGGATATATATTGAAGAAAATTGGAGTGAAAAACCTCAAGCAAGGGTTTCCTATGCTCATTTAGACCCTTACTACACTTAAAGATTACATTCAACTAGTGCAGACAATCCCAAAGGAGATGGAGAAAGTCCTAGAACAAGGAGGGCTTCAAGGCCTAGGACCTCCTCTAAACATAGACAAGATAAATCAAGGGACCATGAAAAGAACTATAGAAGCCATGGTGATTCTTCCAATTCCTCATCTTCCTCTTCCTCTTCTACATCTAGTTCTGATGAAGATGAACGTAGGTATAGAGATAGAGCTGCACTATGGAGTCAAGATAAAGATAAAAATCGAACCTAAGGGAAAAATCAAAGACATCACAATGAGCATATACAAGATGGTCATAATCAAACAAATAGAAATAGAAATTTTCATCACAACATGTTTGATGATGATGAACCCTTATTATCCACTAAGAGTCTGATGCTGATCACAGAGGCAATTAAGATACCTCACAAGAATCGCAAGGAAAGTTTCCTACCTAGGATTGATATTAATAATATCCCTAAGTTCATGGGAGGCTACGATTCAGATCCACAACATCATCTACAAGCCTTCCATGATGTCTGTGCCTTATACAACATTGAAATTGGATGGCAAAAGCTTAAGCTCTTTCCTAGGACACTAATTGACAAAGCTGAAGTGTGGTATCGATCATTGGAACCAAGTTCCATTTACCAATGGTCCACACTGTTGGAACTTTTCAATGAAAAATATCAAACCTATGAGAGAGTCTCCAACCTAAGAAAATAAATCCAAGAATGGAAGTAAGAAAATCATGAACACTTGGAAGTGGCCTTGGAAAGATACTATCTGCTACTACATAGATGCCTAGGCCATGGTTTCTCTAAGGAAAGGCAACTGTTCCACATCATAGATGGGCTTCGTAATGAAACAAGGGAGACCCTTGGGATGTATGCTTCAGGTCAATTATACGAGCTACAAATCCATGAGATCATAGAGTTGATCAAGAGTGTGGTGAAAGAAGAAGGAGAGCTATGTAGACGAGAGAATGTAGAGGAAAATAATAGGGACCCAACTCTGCAAAAGAAAAGCATCCATATCTATGATGAGGAAAAAGAGACAACTCTCGATGAGATGATTTTTACAACCAACCAAAATTTTATCAATGAGCTTGAAGCAAAGCTTGGTAAGATGTTGGAAGGGATGAATGAGAAAGTTAAAAATTGCATAGAAATCATAGAGGAGAGAGTAGCACAAAACAAATTAAGTGATCACAACAAAAGAAGGAAAAAGAACTAAGAAACAACTAGAAACACTTTTTGGCAAGAAGGGGAAATGGCCATAGAAGAAGAGGCTATAAAATCAACCACTAAAGAGGATGGTGGATGTGACATTTGCCTATATGACCATCTGAAGGGCCATTGCTTGGTCTTGTTGCACTTATAAGAGTATTAGATTGCTGCATTAAATCCAAAGTTTGTATAGAAGTACATGCCCAAGATATTTCCTCTTCTATGTAGTAATTTTAGACAACTCCAAAACCAACCGTACTATCCTAGGGGGACTTATTACTAGCCTCAACACTGGCATCAACTGCAGTGGAAACAACCATAGTTGTGGGGGAGGTAGCCACCAAACTAGCCATATCCTTCCTACCAACTGAACCCACACGAATATTATGTTTAATACCATGTTTCGCCAACTAGTTCTACTTCCTCTAGCTCAAATCTCTACTACCAGTCTCCCAAATATCAACACCCCGCAACATCTTATATGAGGTCACCACCTCACACCTCTCATCCTTTGGCATATCCTCAATATTCTCATACTCACATGCCATCGCTAGCAAAATAGGAAGGTTCAGCATCACAACATCAACAAACGAATGCGACTTGTATTACAAATGTGCATACACATGCTAATACCAGTGGGTCTCAACTATAACATAGGAAACGTCCCTTCTGGAGGAGGTTGTAAGCCAAAGAAAACTACGCATGGACCCACCACATCATTTAAGCCAACATAATGCCAATCTAGTGCAATGCCTTCCTTTTCACAACCAACATCCTTTGACCTTATGCAAAAGCCAACAACCATCACCACTCCAACACAAGACATAAACAATGAACCTATCCCTATGAAAAGACAACAAAATCCATGCATTACTGCTAATAGTAAAGGGTGCAACTGTGGGCCAGAAATTCAAAATATTACCACAACCCACAACAAAGCTAAAAAACAAGTGCAGGAACAAAGACTAGTCTATGTAGTAGCCACTAAACCAGAAGACACCCAGTGGCTTGAAAATCAGATTTTAATATTGTTTCAAAGATGCATGGAGACAATGGATTTGCTTATTAGTTCTAGACTTAAGAAAATGGACCAAATAAAGGACTTAGATGCATATAACTTACAAAACTAATAAGTATTTTTCACCTAGTTTTTGTTTTATAATTTTTTTATCATTTTCCTATTTCTTTCAGAATTTTCTAATTTTTTATATGTTTTTCATTTCTTAATATTTTTATTTTCTTTATATTTTTCTCTTTTCTTGAGTCATTCTATCTTTGCTTTATGATTGTATTTTTATGTTTTTGTTAATAATATTGCCAAGTCATGATGCAGAAGTTAAAGCTGTGTGTTGGGTTTTTTTTATGCTATGTTATTAAGATGATTAGGTAAGCAATTGTGTAAAGCAGCGCAACCACTTCATCCATCCCTCAAGTTCTTTGAATAAAAGGTCTTTTTCATGGAAATGATTTGGTTCTTCTTTTATGAAACTAAAATTAATCAATGATCATTGTATCTTGAAGAAAGAGGGAATGACCAAGTGGGAATGGCAAAGGGTGTGACCTCAAGGGAACTTGTTGGGTTCTCTTCTTGACTTCCTTCATGTGGTTTATGACTCCTCTTGGAATGTATCATCACTCCCCCATTAACCAATAAAAAGAAAGCTTTGTCTTTGCATGGTGTGGCTTCCATAAAAAAAAAACACACAATAAAATAAAATAAACAAAAAGAGAAAAAAAAAGAAAAAGTAAAAAAAAAAAACAATAAACAATAATGGAAATTCAAAGCACACCCCTTAGACACAATAATGGGCTACAAGCACTGGTTATGGGGCTGGAAAGACATGTTACCCATGCCTAAAGGCATCCCTCTAACTAAGGCCCTTCCTTCCCTCTTCTCTTTTCTTTTCTTTTTGGAGTGGTGATTGTTCTTTGTGGTGGTTGTGGACTCATGGTGGTTGGCAGTATGGAACACATCAATCCGAGGTCATTGTTCATGGTATGGACTTGGTTTGAACTTGGATGAATAGGTATGTTGATCATTTTAATCACCCTTGTCACAAGAACTTGTTGTGGACATGGTCAAGTACCTTACATCCCAATCTCTGCAATCCCTTCTCATTCCATTATTCACCTCACTATTGCATGCAATTATGACCCGTTTGGTTTTGTGCAGTATAGTGCAACATCCTACAATGGTAGTTGTATGTTGTTTAGAACAAAGGCATGGTCTACATTTAACTTCTTGGGTGCCCACGGACATCTACAGAAGTGGTTATGTAGGGGCATAATGGCAAGAGCCTACTTTGGGGAGGACCCACTTACATAACTTTTGTTAATCATGGCTTTGAACTAACCTTCACATCTTCCAAAACATCAATGATGGTTTCTATGAATTTATGCATGATTTTGGGACTACTTCTCATCTATTTCATTAGTTTTTCCTACTTTTCTATTTCCATATCCATTTGATGAGTGGCGAGGTACCCCTACACTCAACCATAGGAAACGAGCATAGCACACACGATCCAGTAGAACTCTGTAGACTAAATGCCTACACGCCCCATGGAACACTTGGGGTTAATCATTCGTTGTCTTCCCAGACTTAATTGTAGTTGTCACGGTGTATGGTTAGGTATATGATTTTTATAGCTTTTATGTGTTTTTCTCCTATGCTGTTGAGGTGAAGGGTTGAGAAATCTAACTAACTCTAACTAAGGACTAAGTCTAAATTAACTAGCATCAGCATCCGTTTCCACTTACCGTACACACCCTGAACTATGAAACCGTGGCTACCAAACGCTAATCGTTACTGGGATCACCATGCGTAATGCACGTGCTTGAAGTGGTCGTGCTGAGGCACTTAACTAGCCTAAGCGTAATGAGCAGCTGATTCCTTGATTAGCCGTACACATCCGTAAATGCTTCTAATCAAGTCGTACTCATTTTGCATTCTAGGAGTTGAGGGTGAGAGAATCTAATCACGATGAGCAGCTGATTCCTTGATTAGCTGTACACATTCGTAAATGCTCGTAATCAAGTCGTACTTATGCCACGCTACTGTAGGTAATAAATAACAGGTAAGAAATAATAGGTAATGATGAGACGCCATATGCACAAGCTGCGATATCGCATACGCGATATCGTGGCTGCTGCGAAATCGCGTCGTCCCCTGCGATGTCACGTACGCGATATCATGGTCCACCACGAAATCTATAAATTAGAGGCGGCACTCCCCTTATTCCTCATCCTAGGCCGGAAGTAGGAAAACTCTGGCAGATTGATCACTCCAAAGATAGAATATTTTCCATGTGCCCGCAGTAGGAGTCCCCAAGTGAACGGATCTTTATTCGAGCAGCTTTGTACCTGAACGCAAGTTGTGTACGAAAATAAAGATGAGCTTTGTGGATAAACCTTGCAGTGCATGGAATAGGATTTATTATTTGTTATTTATTACATGTTATTTCCTACCTGTTATTTATTACCTGCAGTAGCACGGCATGAGTACGACTTGATTACGAGCATTGACGAATGTGTACGGCTAATCAAGGAATCGGTTACTCATCGCGATTAGATTCTCTCACCCTTATCTCCTAGAACGCGGGATAAGTACGACTTGGTTACAAGCATTCAAGGATGTGTACGGATAGCCAAGGAACGAATGCTTATCATGTTTAGGCTAGTTAAGTGCCTCAGTATGACCACTTTGAGCACGTGCATTACGTGTGGTGATCCCAGTAACGATTAGCATTTGGTAGCCACAGTTGCATAGTTCAAGGTGTGTACAGTAAGTGGGAACAGATGTTGACACTAGTTAATTTAGACTTAGTCATTAGTTAGATTTAGTTAGTTTCTCAATCCTTCACCTCGATAGCATAGGAGAAAAACATTAAAAACTATAAAAATCATATACCTCGGACTTACTTAACCATACACCGTGACAACTACAAGTAAGTCTGGGAAGACAACGAATGATTAACCCCAAGTGTTCCATGGGGCATGTAGGCATTTAGTTTGTGGAGTTTGACCGGATCGCGCGTGCTACGCTCGTTTTGTATGGTTGAGTGTAGGGGTACCTCGCCACTCATCATAGGCATAGTTGCCGGGGACTAAGTGTTTGTGCGCCATATAGAACATAAGGATATCATTCACATCATTGTGAGCCTTAACGAACCTTCGGGTTAATCAAGATAAAAATTTATATAATGGTGAATTAGCACACCGATAACAATGCCTTCTTCTCATAAGAGCAACTCACCACGTAAGGACCATACACGAGATAGTCAGCAACATAAAACGCATAACCAAAACCAGCCAAGTCCTAAACAATATAAGATGACATATACTCATCCCGATGAGTATATCCCTAACTTTACTTTTATCCTCCATCAAGACGAACAACTGCGATGGAGAGATTTGCAAGGTAACATTGTGTTACCCCCAGACCAATCAATCTCTCGCATGCTTTTTCGTGCCTTGGCATAGATAGGCATGACTGAACTATATGCTAAATACGTTGCAGAAGATTTTGACATGAGGGATTATTATCCCATAGATGCCCAACATATGAGGGACTTAAGGTAGGAGAGTCAACATGCACTGTTGAAGGGCAAGGTCCCGCACGTCCTTAGCAAAATAGGAGATGAGGAACCCCTTATCACAGGTTCTTTAACAAATGATGTTCCCCCTCCTAACGATGGTGAGGAGGTTGGGTACTAGAATCTATGATCAACGATACAAAACCATGGTTCTGATGCCCGTGAGCACCAACTGTTCACAGAGGGAACAACCACTCATGCTAAGGATGAGCACTTAGATCGTCACCACGATCGGGGTCGTAGCAGCCGAAGAGAAGGCAAGAAACATCATCATGGCGATGGTTCCCCTTCTTCTTCTCCTTCATCCCATCACTCATCCTCTCCTTCTACATCTGGGCACAGCCACCATGAACATAAAGGTGAGGATAAAAGTAAGAAGGATGAAAGACCTCGACGGGAAAGTCGAGAGAGAGGATAAGGGCAAGAACGTAGGGAGAGTAGGGAACAACACAGACATCACAGGCATCATGAAAGAGATGATCATGACGAGCCCCTACTCGCAACCTGAAGTATGCTTGACATAACAGGAGGCAGTTAGGATTCCCACAAGGCATTTAAAAGATAGTCGGATCAAATGTTTAAACATGAACAACATCCCACGATTTGAAGGAGGATACAATGCTGATCTGCAAAATCATTTACAGGCATTCAACGATGCTTGTGCCTTGCAGAATATAGAAAATGAGTGGCAAAAACTTAAGTTATTCCCAAGGACACTCAACAAAGAAGCAGAGAGCTAGTATCAGTCCTTAGAACCAGAAACCATCAGGAGGTGGAGTACGATGCTAGAATTGTTCAACAAAAAGTATCAAACGTACTCCAAAGTGTTCAATTTATGTAAGCAGATCCAAGGCTGGAAGCAAGGTACATATGAACCCTTGGATGCTGCCATGGCCCACTACTACACATAACTACATCGTTGCCTGGGCCATGGGTACGCTCAAC
This sequence comes from Gnetum montanum, assembly GCA_015680685.1. Lineage (NCBI taxonomy): Eukaryota > Viridiplantae > Streptophyta > Gnetopsida > Gnetales > Gnetaceae > Gnetum > Gnetum montanum. The sequence continues at coordinate 20,132 of MNCI01016852.1, read as the reverse complement.
GGGATCAACTTCACCACATCGTGGATGGGCTAAGGCATGAAACTAGAAGAACTCTTGGAACTTACGCCCAAGGGAGACTCTTACAACTTAGAGCCCATGAAGTACATAGCTTGTTGGAACAAGTAGCAAAAGAAGAAGGTGAGCTATGAAAAAGGAAAAGTGCGGAAGAGTACAACCGTGATCCCTCTCTTCGAAAGAAGGGAGTGAAATGTTGTAATGAAGAGGATGAGTCACCAATCGAAGAGTTGGTGAACAGAAAGACCTTGCCGCTTCAAAAGTTGACAATAGAAATAGTGGCTAAGCTAGATGATGTATGGAGTTCCTTAGACTCTAAAATTGAAACTGTCTTAAAAATTGTAGAAGAGTCTAAGGTAGAACAAAGTAGTGACAAAGGTAAGAAAAAGTGGAGAGATTCAAGCCCTACACATAACAAGGGTAAGGGGAACATCACTAACTCTGATGTGGCTGTGGACTCTGACACAGACGATGAAGGTGGGGGTGAGATCTGCCACTATGACCATCCTAAGGGATGTTGCCCCATCATCTCACATCTACAGGATTCTGGGGTGTATGCGCTTAATCCAAGACTCAACCAATGGTAAACACCCTAAAGGTTACCTTATCCACAAGGTAACCCAAGGTAGTTCCACCAACCACTAACATATTATCCAAGTGGAACTCCACCACAGCCCATCGGACAGCATCAGCAGTCGCAATACCCATAGTCATGGGGGATGCCATCACCGAAACATCAGTACCCTTACCGGTAGCCTAATCCTTATGGATATTATGTGCAGCAGCCGATTTCTCCAAGTGACTCTATGAGTCACATAACCCCCAACCATCACTACTAAGTTCGAGAGTACTTCAGAAGGACTCCTTCTCCTCCAGGAGACACTCCATACCCACACCATCCTCCTAATCCATCCGCACCTCTTCCACCACAAGTAGTTCCCATAACACCTCCGGCTCCAACAATGCAAGGGGAACTTCCTCCTCAATTGCAGCAACGTCACGCTGTAAGAGCTGTAAATATTCAACCTGCTGTTGGTTCTAACAACTGTAAAAAGAAAAGACCTTTCTTCAAAACCAAAAGCCTAGACAAACTCTCGCAACAACAAGCGGTTGAGTCCATGTACACTCCTCCACCATCTAACACTTCGGAGCACCCTTTAGTCCAACAAAGCTTAACACATACAGTTATGTTAATGCATACCATAATCGACTGGATTAAGGTAGGCCACCTTCCTAGGAAATTAATTGACCCTGGGAGTCCCTTAATCTATTTACAGATCACTAGAAATAAACCACATAGGGCTCTTCTTGACTTAGGTTCTGGGGTCAACTTAATATCACGAGAGATGTATCACGCCTGGAACCTACCCCAACTTAAGAAGAGCAACATTCAACTAGAGCTGGCAGACCAGTCCATCATCATTCCCGTGGGATTGGTGGAGGACATCATTACCACTATGTGTGGTTGGTCTTACCCAGCTGATTTCCTGGTGATTGAAGTTAATAACAACGAAGGGGACTTCCTGATTATAATGGGAAGGGCATGGCTAAACACAGTAGACGCATGCCTTAGGATTTACGATCTTTCCTTGGACATTTCCAAGATAAAAATTTGTGGTAAGATTGAGAACAGGAAAGTTCCATGTATCACATACAGTGATTCATCAGGTGATGACATGGAGGAAATGCCTCCATGTAACAGGTGTACTCTTGAAACTTTGAAACAAAGATGCTTGTATGTAGTAACCACACAACTAGTAGTAGACACCCCGTGGTTGACAGCTACTAGAAGGAGCAGACAAATATGCATGGAATGAACTGAGGAGACCAGCCATGCCAACAACGAAGGCATAGACACATTGGAATATGAGTGTCACCAACTTCCATCCCTTAATCTAAGATTATCAATTGGGAGAAGTTGAAAACTTTTAAGAAATTCAAACAGCCGCTCGTTATTTCGGATCTCTCCCTTACAACTCAGTCATGGGGGAGATGGCCACCCATGCTAATCATATGGGGCCCTCAATTCTTTTTCTATTTTTGTTTTACATGTTTTTGTCTTACACATTTTTGTTTTAAAAATTTCTTTAACTTTTCTAATTTTTGTTTTACAACTTTCTTTAACTTCCACCCTATAAGTTTGTCCCATAATAAGTGTTCGGAATGATGGTATGAACTGTTTTCATATTGATTGCTAATGTTTGATTTTTACCTTTAAGTCACAATGTTGATACTAAGGTATGTTTCTTTTGATATGGCAGGCAATGAGATCACTTCATCCATCTATCCACCAGTTTCTATGGTCTCTCTTGGCTTGGAAATGTATAGTTCACTTCTAATAAGAACTTTAATGAACCGGTGACTGGGCATTTCTCAAACTAAGGAAGGACTCAAGGATTGGAAAGGGTGTGACTTCAAGGGAACTTGATGCTTTCGTGTTGGTGATTCTCTTGGGTGCTTGGATGTTTTTCTTCTTGAGTTTTTTTGCTATTCCGATGTTACCCAACTATCGAAAGCTAAGTCAATAAAAATAAAAAGTCTTTGCATGGTGTGGTTCTCACGCATAAAAACATAAAAAAAAAAAGAGAAAAGAAGAAGAAGTGAGAATTCAAAGCACACCCCTTAGATGAATAAACTTGGGTTACAAGCACTAGTTATGGAACCAAAAGTGTTCCCTCTAACTAAGGCCCTTCTCGCTTCCCATTCCCTCCTTTGTTTCGTCAGAATGGTGGTGGCTCTTGAAGGATGCATTCTTGTTACTTCAAGGGGATGGTTTGGCTGAATGCATTGATGCGAAGTCACTAGATGTGGTTGGTTCGAGGTCGGAGTTGGAATGAGAATTGCTAAGTCACATTAATCATGCAACACACAAGGGGTTGTACACCACCTTGTTCTTGGAATTCCATTCCATTATCTTCTCTCCATCCTTCTCTTCATTTTTCACCTCATTGCCGGTTGTATCATTAGTGTATATATTTTAGTTGATGCATTGTTTTCTTTTTGGTAAATTCTTTCGGTTAAGACTTTAACTCTTGTTTCAAATAACATTCTCGGAGCCTACGGACTCTTTGAATGTGGGTTTGTTAGGGCATTACGGGCATGAGCCTGCTTTGGGGAGGACCCACTGACATTCCTATTTGGAGCATTAGTTAAATTCTTTCCCTTAACATTTTGCAATTAATTTTATTTTTTTCATTTCCATCTTGACATCCATTTCATCGATGCCATAGTTGTCCCTTTTTATCTATCTTTCTTACTCCTTTTCTTTCTCCATTCTAACGCTACCAGAGGTTCGCGATTAGTCATGGGGATATGGGGCCCGATTTTTTCGATTTTCTCCTAGCCCCAAAATTTTTGATTTTCTTCCTAACCCCTACACCTTCGGTAGTCATCATTAATATATTCCCAAATCCGTATTAGCCATACCACAACCTAGCCAATGTACCTCACCGAAGTAAGGTATCAATTACATGATGATTCATTTACCCTTGCTAATATAAGATTGTGTTGTGTGTGTAGATGGCGATCATACAAACAACGGATTGGATCTAGAGCAAACACTTGGAATGGAGCAACACTGAAGTAGCTATGCAAGGAGCAAGATCGATGATGCACTTACAGATGGACAACAAAGGTGCAATCTTGGCATTAGCAGCAGCAACACTTCTTTCTTTCTCTCTCTTTCTCAACTGCCAACTAAGGCCTGATGTCATTGTAATAAGGTGTTCACCCTTGTTTTTATGAACACCAGTTTTCTCAAGTCTTGTAATGATGATCCGTTCACATGTCATCCCATTAGTTCCATTCCCCTCAATAATTCCATACCTTCCCGATATTATTATAAGGAAATTGAGAACGAGTTTTCATTCAGTCATGGGGGTATGAAGAGACATGATATGCACAAGCCACGATATCATGTCGTCCCCTGTGATGTCGCATACACGATATCACAGTCCATCGCCAAATCTATAAATAAGAGGTGACACTCCCCTTATTTCTAATCCTAGGCTAAAAGTAGGGAAACTCTAGCAAATTAATCACTCTAGAGATAGAATATTTTCCATGTGCCTGCAATAGGAGTCCCCAAGTGAACGGATCTTTATTCGAGCAGCTTTGTACCTGAACGCAAGTTGTGTATGGCAATAAAGACGAGCTTTGTGGATAAACCTTACAGTGCATGAAATAGGATTTATTATTTGTTATTTATTACATGTTATTTCCTACCTATTATTTATTACCTGCAGTAGCGTGGCATGAGTATGACTTGATTACAAGCATTGACGAATATGTACGGCTAATCAAGGAATCGGCTGCTTATCGCGATTAGATTCTCTCACCCTTATCTCCTAGAATGCGGGATAAGTACGACTTGGTTACGAGCATTCAAGGATGTGTACGGATAGCCAAGGAAAGGATGCTTATCATGTTTAGACTAGTTATGTGCCTCAGTACGACCACTTCAAGCATGTGCGTTACGTGTGGTGATCCCAATAACGATTAGCGTTTGGTAGCCACAGTTGCATAGTTCAGGGTGTGTATCGTAAGTGGGAACAGATGCTGACACTAGTTAATTTAGACTTAGTCATTAGTTAGAGTTAGTTAGTTTCTCAACCCTTCACCTCGATAGCATAGGAGAAAAACATTTTAAACTATAAAAATCATATACCTCGGAGTTACTTAACCATACACCATGATAACTACAAGTAAGTCTGGGAAGACAATGAATGATTAACCCCAAGTGTTTCATGGGGCATGTAGGCATTTAGTCTGTGGAGTTTGACCGGATCGTGCGTGCTACGCTCATTTCGTATGGTTGAGTGTAGGGGTACCTCACCACTCAGCAGGTAATAAATAACAAATAATAAATCCTATTCCATGCACTACAAGGTTTATCCACAAAGCTCATCTTTATTGTCGTACACAACTTGCGTTCAAGTACAAAGCTACTTGAATAAAGATCCGTTCGCTTGGGGACTCCTACTGCAGGCACATGGAAAATATTCTATCTCTGGAATGATCAATCTACCAGAGTTTCCCTACTTCCAGCCTAGGATGAGGAATAAGGGGAGTGCCGCCTCTTATTTATAAATTTTGCGGTGGACCATGATATCGTGTACGCGACATCGCAGGGGATGACGCGATATCGCAGCTCATGCGAATCGCATCTCATCATACCCCCATAACTGAATGAAAACTCATCCTCGAGTTCCTTATAATAATATCAGGAAGGTATGGAATTATTGAGGGGAATGGAACTAATGGGATGACATGTGAACAGATCATTATTACAAGACTTGACAAAACTGGTGTTCATAACAACAAGGCTAAACACCTTATTACAATGACATCAGGCCTTTGTTGGCAGCTAAGAAAGAGAGAGAGAGAGAGAAAGAAGTGTTGCTACTACCAATGATAAGATTGCGCCTTTGTTGTCCATCCATAAGCATGCCATCGATCTTGCTCCTTGCATAGCTGCTTCCAGCGCTGCTCCATTCCAAGTGGTTCCTCCAAATCCGGTCCATTATTGCATGGTCACCATCTGCACACACAACACAATCTTATATTAGCAATGGTAAATGAATCATCATGTAATTGATACCTTGCTTCGGTGAGGTACATTGGCCAGGTTGTAGTACGACTAATACGGATCTGGGAATATATTAATGATGACTACCAAAGGTGTAGGGGTTAGGAAAGAATTGAAAAATTCGGGGCTAAGAGAAAATTGAAAAAAATCAAGCCCCTGTACTCCCATGACTACTCGCGAACCTCCGGTAGCATTAGAATGGAGAAAGGAAAGGAGTAAGAAAGATAGATAAAAAGGGACAACTATGGCATCGATGAAATGGATGTCAAGATGGAAATGAACAAAATAAAATTAATTGCAAAATGTTAAGGGAAAGAATTTAACTAATGCTCCAAATAGGAATGTCAATGGGTCCTCCCCAAAGCAGGCTCATGCCCTTAATGCCCTGACAAACCCACATCAAAGAGTTCGTAGGTTCTGGGAATGTTATTTGGAACAAGAGTTAAAGTCTTAACCGTAAGAATTTACCAAAAAGAAAACAATGCATCAACCAAAATATATACACTAATGATACAACCGGCAATGAGGTGAACAATGGAGAGAAGGATGGAGAGAAGGAAATGGAATGAAATCCCAAGAACAAGGTGGTTTACAGCCCGTTGTGTGTTTTATGATTAATGTGACTTGGCAAGTCTCATTCCAACTCCAACCTTAAACCAACCACATCCAATGACTTCGCATTAATGCATTAGGCCGAACCATCCTCTTGAAGTAACAAGAATGCATCCTTCAAGAGCCACCACCATTCCGACGAAACAAAGGGGGGAATGGGAAGCGAGAAGGGCCTTAGTTAGAGGGAATACTTTTGGTTTCATAACCAGTGCTTGTAGCCCAAGTTTATTCGTCTAAGGGGTGTGCTTTGAATTCTCACTT
>MNCI01016852.1:0-13061 GCA_015680685.1 Gnetum montanum | reverse complement strand
TGGGTTTCCTCAGTTTGTTCCATGCATATTTGGTTGCTTCTTCGAGTAGCTGTCAACCATGGGGTGTCTACTACCGGTTGTGTGGTTGCTACATATAGACATCTTTGTTTCAATGTTTCAAGAGCACACCTGTTACATGGAGGCATTTCCTCCATGTCATCACCTAATGAATCACTGTATGTGATGCATGAAAATTTCCTCTTCTCGATCTTTCCACAAATGTTTATCTTAGAGATTTCCAAGGAAAGATCGTGGATCCTAAGGCATGCGTCTACTGTACTTAGCCATGCCCTTCCCATTATAATTGGGAAGTCCCCTTCGTTGTTGTTCACTTCAATCACCAGAAAATCAGCTGGGTAAGACCAACCACACACAGTGATAATGATGTCCTCCACCAATCCTAAGGGAATGGTGATGGACTGGTTTGCCAACTCTAGTTGAATGTTGCTCTTCTTAAGTTGGGGCAGGTTCTAGGCATGATATATCTCTCGTGAAATTAAGTTAACTCCAGAACCTGAGTCAAGAAGAGCCCTATGTGGTTTATTTCCGATGATTTGTAAATAGATTAAGGGACTCCCAGGGTCAGTTAGTTTCCTGGGAAGGTGGCCTACTTTGATCCAGTCGGTTACAATGTGCATTAACATAACCGTATGCATTAAGGTCTGATTTTAGATGGAAGGGTGCTCCGAAGTGTTAGATGGCGGAGGAGTGTACATGGGCCCAACTGCTTATTGTTGCGAGAGTTTGTCTGGGCTTTTAATTATGAAGAAAGGTCTTCTCTTTTTATAGTTGTCAAAACCAGCAGCAGGTTGGATATTTACAGCTCTCGCAGCATGACGTTGCTACAGTTGAGGAGGAAGTTCCCCTTGCATTGTTGGAGCAGGAGGTGTTATGGGAACTACTTGTGGTGGAAGAGGTGGGGATGGATTAGGAGGATGGTGTGGGTATGGAGTGTCTCCCGGAGGAGAAGGAGTCCTTTTGAAGTACTCCTGAACTTGGTAGTGACAGTTGGGGGTTGTGTGACTCATAGAGTCACTTGGAGAAATTAGCTGCTACACATAATAACCATAAGGATCAGGCTATCAATAAGGGCACTGATGTTTCAGCGATGGCATCCCCCATGACTGTGGGTATCGCCACTTCTAATGCTGTCTGATGGACTGTGGTGGAGTTCCACTTGGATAATACGTTAATGGTTGGTGGAACTGCCTTGGGTTACCTTATGGATAAGGTAACCTTCGGGGTGTTTGCCGTTGGTTGAGTCTTAGATTAAGCGCATACACCCCAGACTCTTGTAGATTTGAGATGATGGGGCAACATCCCTTAGGATGATCATAGTCATAGATCTTACATCCACCATCATTGTTTGTGTTAGAGTCCATAGCCACATCGGAGTTAGTGATTTTCCCCTTACCCTTGTTATGTGCAGGGATTAAATCTCTCCACTTTTTCTTACCTTTGTCACTACTTTGTTCTACCTTAGACTCTTCTACAATTTTTAAGACAGTTTCAATTTTAGAGTCTAAGAAACTTCATACGTCATCTACCTTAGCCGCTATTTTTGTTGTGAGCTTGTAATGCGGCAAGGTCTTTCTGTTCACCAACTCTTCGATTGGTGACTCATCCTCTTCATCACAAAATCTCACTCCCTTCTTTCAAAGAGAGGGATCATGATTGTACTCTTCCGCACCTTCCCATTTACGTAGCTCACCTTCTTCTTTTACTCCTTGTTCCAACAAATGATGAACTTCATGGGCTCTAAGTTGTGAGAGTCTCCCTTGGGCATAAGTTCCAAGGGTTCTTCTAGTTTCATGCCTTAGCCCATCCACGATATGGCAAAGTTGATCCCATTGAGCGTACCATGGCCCAGGCAGCGATGTAACAATGTGTAGTAGTGAGCCATGGCAGCATCCAAGGGTTCATGAGTACCTTGCTTCCAGCCTTGGATCTGCTTACGCAAATTGAACACTCTGGAGTACGTCTGATACTTTTCGTTGAACAATTCTAGCATCGTACTCCACCTCCTGATGGTTTCTGGTTCTAAAGACCGGTACTAACTCTCTGCTTCTTTGGTGAGTGTCCTTGGGAACAACTTAAGTTTTTTCCACTCATTTTCTATATTCTACAAGGCACAGGCATCGTGGAATGCCTGTAAATGTTTTTGCGGATCAGCATTGTATCCCCCTTCAAATCGTGGGATATTGTTCATGTCTAATCATTTAATCCAACTATCTTTTAAAAGCCTTGTGGGAATCCTAACTGCCTCCGTTATGTCAAGCATACTTCTGGTTGCAAGTAGGGGCTCGTTATGGTCATTTCTTTCATGATGCTTGTGATGTCTGCTTTGTTCCCTACTCTCCCTACGTCCTTGCCCTTGTCCTCTCTCTCGACTTTCCCATCTAGCTCTCTGGTTTTTCTTACCTTTATCCTCTCTGTTGTGTTCATGATGGCTGCGCCCAGATGTGGAAGGAGAGGGTGAGTGATGGGATGAAGGAGAAGAAGAAGGGGAACCATCGCCATGATGATGTTTCTTACCTTCTCTTCGGCTGCTACAGCCCCGATCGTGGTGACGATCTAAGTGCTCATCCTTAGCATGAGTGGTTGTTCCCTCTATGAACAGTTGGTGTTCACAAGCATCAGAACCAGGGATATGTATCGTTGATCATAGATTCTGATACCCAGCCTCCTCACCATCATTAGGAGGGGGAACATCATTTGTTAAAGAACCCATGATAAAGGGTTCCTCATCTCCTATTTCGCTAAGGACGTGCGAGGCTTTGCCCTTCAGAAATGTATGTTGACTCTTCTACCTTAAGTCCCTCATACGTTGGGCATCTGTGGGATAATAATCCCTCATGTCAAAATTTTTTGCAACGTATGCAGCATATAATTCAGTTATGCCTATTTATGCCAAGGCACAGAAAAGCATGCGAGAGACTATTCGATCTAGGGGTAACACAATGTTACCTTGCAAATCTCTCCATCGCAGCTGTTCGTCTTGATGGAGAATAAAAGTAAAGTTAGGGATATACTCATCGGGATGAGGATATGTCATCTTATATTGTTAAGGCACTAGCTGATTTTTGTTATGTGTTTTATGTTGTCGATTGTCGCGTGTATGGTCCTTAGGTGGTGAGTTGCTCTTATGAGAAGAAGGCATTGTTATCGGTGTGCTATTTCATCGTTATATAAATTTTCTCTTTTGATTAACCTGAAGGTTTGTTAAGGCTCCTAATGATGTGAGTGATATCCCTATGTTCTATTCAGCGCACAAACACTTAGTCCCCGGTAATGGCCCCAATGATGAGTGGCGAGGTACCCCTACACTCAACCATACGAAACGAGCGTAGCACGCGCGATCCGATCAAACTCCGCAAACTAAATGCCTACACACCCCATGGAACACTTGGGGTTAATCATTCATTTTCTTCCCAGACTTACTTGTAGTTATCACGGTGTATGGTTAAGTAAGTCCGAGGTATATGATTTTTATAGCTTTTATGTGTTTTTCTCCTATGCTATTGAGTTGAAGGGTTGAGAAAGCTAACTAACTCTAACTAAGGACTAAGTCTAAATTAACTAGCGTTAACATCTGTTCCCACTTACCGTACACACCCTGAACTATGCAACCACGGCTACCAAATGCTAATCGTTACTGGGATCACCACGTGTAACGCACGTGCTCAAAGTGGTCGTACTGAGGCACTTAACTAGCCTAAGCGTAATGAGCAGCCGATTCCTTGATTAGCCGTACACATTCGTAAATGCTCGTAATCAAGTCATACTCATTTTGCATTCTAGGAGTTAAGGGTGAGAGAATCTAATTGCGATGAGCAGCCGATTCCTTGATTAGTCGTACACATTCGTAAATGCTCGTAATCAAGTTGTACTCATGCCGCACTACTGCAGGTAATAAATAACAGGTAATAAATAACAAATAATAAATCATATTCCATGCACTACAAGGTTTATCCACAAAGCTCGTCTTTATTGCCTTACACAACTTGCGTTCAGGTACAAAGCTACTCGAATAAAGATCCGTTCACTTGGGGACTCCTACTGCGGGCACATCGAAAATATTCTATCTCTAGAGTGATCAATCTGCTAGATTTTCCCTACTTCTAGTCGAGGATGAGGAATAAGGAGAGTGCTACCTCTTATTTATAGATTTGGTGGCGGACCACGATATCGCATACGTGACATGGTAGGGGACAACGCGATATCACATACGTGACATCGTAGGGGACGATGCGATATCGCATACGTGATATCGTGGCTCATGCGAATCGCGTCTCATCACCATTAATATTTCTTGGGCATCTTTTGAATTGAACCTTTGGTTTCAATTATTCGAACACCTATGTGCTTCTAGAGTTATGCTTATGAGTCATGGGGGCTAGGGATGCCTGCTTTAAAATTTTTAAAATTTTTCCAACCTCCTATTTTTGAACATCATGGTAGCTAATAGTATTTGATCAAAATAATGGAACAACTTGATGATTTTAGTTACCTCATAGCCTTAGGCATAGTATGCTATAATCGCCTTATGCTTAAAAGAAAACTAAGGGCTCCGAAAAGTGCTAATTATTAAAGAAAATTTACCACAACTAATGTTGATCCTTTGGTGACTGTAGGTGATGCTAAAAGGAATGCCTAAGAAAGAAGGTCTTTTTCCAAGCATGAAAATAAAGCCAAGAGAGGGACCACTGAGGATATGACCATGGACACATCATAACACATACAAGATAGCAGCTCAAGCTTTACATGTTTTCTAGATCCATTGGGTGATGAGAAGAAATTTCAATCCACCCTTTAAGAATGATTTACATAACCAGAGAAGCATCAACATAACAATCAAGGTTAAAAGTTTGCCACTGCTAGTGGCAACAAGAAGAATCATCTTCAGTAGATTCTTGAAGACCTTTGCAAATTTTGTAATCTTCAATGTTTGTCTAGTATTTTTGTCACTCTATCATTTTGTATGCATCTGCTCGAATAAAATTTTGTAATGCAGCACTCAAAGTCTATCTATTCCATTTAGTCAATTTGTATGTCAATCAATAATCCCATAGCTTTCCAATATTTTGTAAAGAACTTGTTCCTCCTCTTCTACACTCAAGGATGAGTTTTCATTCAATCATGGGGGTATGACGAATTGTTGTTTTTCCTCTACTCCAACATTGGGTAAGCGATGTTAAGGTCTGGATGCGACATCAGGCATCTGACATCGAGGTATATATGCTAGCCTATAAATATAGTGCATTGGCTCAATTTTTACATTAGTCTTTCATAGTTTTGTTAATAGAGTAGCCAAATTCTTGCAGTTTTATACTATAATCTTAGAGAATAGTTAGTGAGTGCCCACAGAGTGGATCTAAGTTAGTCGTATGAAGTCTTATTTGAGTGGCAATGTACTTAAACATATACCATGAACGGAAATAAGATCGAGATTAATTCTTATTCATTACAGCACTTTGACTTAGATTAGATTTACTTTCCATGCAAATTACTTTTCATGTACTTAGTTAATATTTACATTTTCATGCATGTTAATTAATTAAGCACATAAGTACGATCACTTCGAGCACGCGTATGACTCTTGGTAATTCTAGCAACGCTTAATGTTTGGTAACCAGCAGCGTTATATGTGTTTAGGATGTGCATAGGAAGTGGAATTGAATACTTATGTTAGGGTAGTTAATTATTAATTAGTAATTAGATTAGTTGAATTGATTATAAATTGAGTTTCATCCTATTTTTAATCATAGAACAATAAAATATAAAATAATAAAAATCATATGCCTCACTCTAGACTAAACCATATGTAACAAAGCTACCACTAGTCCAAGTGGGAAGACAACGAACTACAATTAAGGCATAGCAATCTAGATGCCACAACTAGTCCCATCCACGGAATTTGACCAGATCATGCATGAATGCTTGTGATTCATATGGTTGGGCGTAGGGGTACCTCGCCACTCATCACAAGTGATAGTACTATAGGATTACCAACTAGCTACACTTAAGTACTCGAGATCAGTCATACTCGTTCCACTTAACGATAGGAATAGTAAAGTGCATTAAAAGTAAATTAGTAACTATGAAAATGGTAAACATTAAACTAAATGAAAGCAGAAATAAAACTAAGTGTTGTTGCAATGATGGAAAGTAATCTCAATCTTTATTTATGGTCATGCAATGCATCCAAGTACATCACACTCGAATAAAGACTCTAATCAATCACTTAACATCACACTGTGGGCACACACTGCTAAGTATTGAAAGCTAAAATTATGAAAACAATTGAAAGAGTTCTGCTACTATGTTATCAGATCTAGTATGGATCTGTGTGCCTAAGTGTTGCTTTTATAAGTTGGCACACATCCTACAATATCGTTTATACGATAATGTATCATGAGATACTATAATGTATCTATGACATTGTAGATACGATATCATAACTACAATATCGTTACTGAAAAATTTTTGACTTTATAAATGTGGCAGAAATGCAAATGCTTAGATAGACATTGAATATTACCAGAAGAGATAAACTACATAATATAGACATTATAGGAAGATTTGGAATGGATTTTATTTCAAATAAATTATAAAATTAGTGGCTTAGATGATTTGGATATGTGCAACAAAGATTAGATAATCAGCCTATAAAAACAGGTTGCTACATCATTGTTCCAAGAAAGCCACCAAAAAGAAGACCAAAAAAGATATTAGAAAATACAATTAAACATAATTTGAAGAAACTACAAATAAACAAAGTTATAGCTTTTATAGAGGTGAATGGTGAAAAGAAACTCAAGTAGCAAACTCCAGTTTATTAGAACAAGGCTAAGATGATGACAACAATGACATACAGTCATATTAGAGTTTTAGAACTTAGAATTACCTACTAAAATCAAACCTATAACTTATAACTTTGAGATTCTAAATTCAAAGTGTTACCACTAAGCTAACACTTTGTTGTTTTTGCTAACGTTTTTTTTTTTTTTTTTTGGGAGGGGGTGTTGGGACCTAAAATAATTGTAATATAGATACACCCTAAGATATATAGTCCAATTAGAACTTTACAACTTAGCATTTCTCACCAACTCAGACCCATGACTTGGAGCTTTCAAATCAAGAGTCTTACTACTAGGCTAACACCTCATTATTTTTGCTAATTTTTTTTAGGAGGTGGAGGTGTCAAATCCAAAAAAATTAACAATATTATTAAAAAAATTTCATAGTGCATATTTTTGCTAACTTTTTGACTATATGTACCCTTAAGATATATAACATAAGGCCATTATTTGTAATAATGGTAAGGTACTTATTCTCTAGGTTAAAAAGATTAGGTTTGAGCCTAGGCATCATGACTTGAACATATGTTAGACTTTTGATCATCTATTGCTAGGAATTTTTAATTGAATGAGAATTGAACCCATAGGTAATGATCCTTAGGAAGAACATCAAGGTGCATTAAGTGTAACTCATATTAGGGAAGGAGTTTTGAAACTTAAAATAATTTGACAATATAATGATTCCTCTATTATGACTCAAAATAGCAACCTCTTGCCTTAGAGGAGGAGGTATTGAAACTTAAAACAATTTGATAGTACAACAATTTCTTAACTATGACTCAAATTGACAACCTCTTACCTACAAATCCTTTTTTAAAAAAATGAGCTAATGTGTAACTCAAATTAGCAACCTTTTAGATAGAATAGAAAGATGCATCAAGTGTAACTCAAATTAATGGCCTCTTGCCTACATAATAGAGGATGTAAAAATACTAGAGACCATGATTTGAAAGAAGCTTAACCATACCTAGTTCTCATTTCAAAGCACAATTTGAACCATTTACTCAACTCATCTCTATCACGTTAAAAAAATGATGCGGTTTTTAAACTTACCTTTGTTAAGATGTTATCCTAGTGGGAAAAATCTTGATCTAAAAGTGATAAATCTTAGGCTCGATTCTAGTAGGCAATGCTATGTTATAAAGTTCTAATTGAATTATATATCTTGGGGTGTACATGTATTACAATTATTTTGGGGTTTCAACATCCCCCTTCCCATTGATAAACTTACCACTCCCATCACATCCTTTTGATTAAACCTAATACCATGTTATTATTAAAATGAGATTTTGGAGAAATTAGAAGGGATAGAAGGTGCACAAGTTGTAGATGATGGACCTATTAAAACTACAACATGTTTTATTAGGTAAGAAGTTATATATATATTATATATATTCAACATGGCCAGTAATGATTAATTTAACTTTGACAAATTTTGTAGTTCACACACTGGAGGAGAGATCCTATGGATTTAAAAATCTTCAACTATTGGATGACTTGTCTAGTCCACTTGATAGCTCTGTCATGTCTCTTGATAATGTTGTTTTGTACTTAGCAAATTTATGAAACTCTAATATATTACCTTACATTGAGTAGGGTCTCATGTTCGATTGAAGAGGCATCTATACCAACAATTTTCACCTACTAGAAAATTAGCTCAGTAATCTCATACATAAATGTTTCATTTCCTATAGGTTAGATGTGAATGATGCCAAACGCTAATCACATAGTATTAGAAAAGGTACAAATAAGCAAATACATACCCAATGTGTTTGTGTGTGTATCTATGTTTGCTGAAAGCATATAGTCTACAATAAACTTTGTACCTTAAGGATGGTTGATGAGCAAATTGTGACTTTAGGATGATTAACGAGAATAGAAGATGTTAAATACTGACAACACCATCTCCTACTTTGTACCATCTCCTACTTTCAGAAGCATTTGGAGTCCAAACCTAGGTGTTTTTGGCTAAGTAATGTTGAATCTAGCATGAGCATCACCATCAACACACCTATAGAAACATCCTCAAAAGCATTATCTCTAATAGCAGTTTAGTTACAAGCTCCTAAAGGTGGCATCTAGTCATTCCCAAGATGATAAGTACCAATTTCAGCAAGCTTTGGAAGACATGAGATAAACTTTTTTTTTAAGTGTTACCTAGGTGACATTGTAAACTTTGCTAAGTGTTACCCAAGTGACACTGGAAAATTTTTCTAAGTCTCACCCAAGGATGTTGAATTTTTTTTAAAAAAGTATGATAGCTGACACTAATGCCAACAGCAATGTCACCTTACCTATGTTAGCATCATTTCAAGATCACCAAATTTGACATTTGGCAACATTTCCCAAGTTTACAAGCTTCTTAGTGTTTAACAAATATCATTTCAGCTCATTTTGATGTCAATTTGGGCATCCCAAAAGTTAAAAATTTCAACTTGAAAAAATGTTCAAAATTTTTCTAAGTACCCTACTAACACTAGTATAATCACCTTGGAAAGCTACATTTTATCATCCATCACATGCATGCTCATCATTCAACACGTTCCCTTGGCTTCTCAAGTTCCTTAAGATCATCTTGGTAAGATTTGACATTAGTTTGGACATCAAACGAAGCCTCAGAAGTTCAAAACTTCAACATGGGCAAAGTGAGAAAACTTTTTTTAAGTACCATTGATGCTAATGTGTTAGCATCAGCATGTGTGGGACCCACATTTTTTCATCCATCACCTTTCCTAGTAACATTTGATAACGTCCACAAGCTTCTCAATCTCCTCGACATCATGTCAACAATATTCAACCTTAGTTCAAGTGTCAAATATGGTCTTGGAAGCTCAAAAGTGCAACTTGGTCAAAATTGCAAAAATTTGACTAAGTGTTGGTGATGTCACTAGCATCAATGTCACCATTCTTGGGACCTACACCATGCTTCTTTAACACTCTTAATCAGCATTCAACATTATTCCCTAGTCTCATGAGCTTCACAACGTTGTATTGACACCATTCAACCTCAATTCAGGTCTCAAATGGGATCCTAAAGGCTCAAAACTTGATACTGAACAAAACTAGGATAATTTTTCTAACTTCCAATGACATTGATGTTGATGCCCTTGGTGGAACCTATATTACCTAGTCTGTACAATCAAAATTTCCAAGAACGAAGTCCATACTAATTTCTAGTGAACTTTACTTAGCTCTAGGCCTTAAAATTAGCAACCTTAGCCCTATAAATATGACATCAAAATTCATATGTTGGGATTAATTTCTTGAGATCTAGAGCTTATTCTTGGATTTCAGGAGATCATGAGCGCAAGCATTAGACCTCCTAGCATCACCCATGTGCTCTATGGCCACCCTTGTAGTTCTAAGACTAATGCTAAAATAGCATCAATATCAATTGAGAAGCATAAGTGTTAGTTTCTAGTGTTAAAATTTTTTAGGCTTTAGCATTAGTTCCCAAAGTTAGAAATTTTCAAGCTTTAGTGTCACATTCCAAAGTTAGAATTTTTTTAGCTTTAGTGTTAGTCCTGGGACACCTACCTCAAATCAATTTTTGATCACTCCTACAGCTTTTTCATCCATATACATATCCTCCAAATGTTTAATTTCACTCTCTAAACCTTCATTTTACTCAAAAATTAGATTTCTATTATCAATTTTATTACACTTACATTTTTCATTAACACTTATAGTTTGGCCCTCTTTAGAGGTAAACATTCTTCTTGTCACTAAAATCCTTTCCCTATATCGTATCTCTTAATATTATAATATTTTGTCCTCTTTTATTCATGTTTCTATACTTAGAATTTATTTCTCATAGTTCATTTCCTATACTTAGTTTTATTTTCAGTATTCAACACTTAGTTTTATTTTAAGCTATAAAAATGGTGGCTTAGATGGTTTGGACAGGTCCAAAAAAAGATCAAATAATGAGCCTATAAACAAAGGTTGCTACATTGTTGTTTTAAGAAAGCCATCAAAAGGAAGATCAAAGAAGACATGGGAAAAACAATCGAAGATGATTTGAAGAAACTACAAATAAATAAGGATTTAGCTCTTCATAGAGGCGAAATGTAACACCCACTCATAGAGAGTAAGAGCTAGCACCCAAAGCCCCCTAAAAAGAAAGCTAGTTGAAAGAAGAAAATGCCTAGGTGGCTTTCTTTCTACAACAATCAAACTAACATTAACCTTTAAAATTAAAACAAGATCAATAATGCTTAGATCTAGCTCAAAAATAGGTCAATCAATATTAATTTAAGAATTAAGAGATAATTTTAAAAAGAAATTAACATAGTAAAATATTTGTGCAAGATTCATTAGATTAAAAAAATCAAACCTTTTATTATTCAACCCAAAAAGAAATATTTAATCAGAATCATTTGCACATTTGAAAACCAAAGTAATGACCACATAAGTAGATAAATTAATAATCTCATATTTGTTCAATCACATAATAATATTTGATAATTTCTAGCCACACAAAAAAATAAGATCTGAATTTAACTCTTGTAACCATTTTGCCAGTAATCATTTAATCAGGAAATTCATATGTTCAGTAGCAGAGAATAGATAGATCACAACCATAAATTAACATCCTAGGTTTTCCCCCACTCCATTAACTTATAGAAAGATATTAAAATCACAATTGAGAAGGTATAGGAAAAAAATAAGTATAATTCAAGATTCAGATCTAAGATTTATGCATTCAAAAGGAGAGGGTTCATCAACCAAATTCCAAGAATTCACAATTTTAAAGCATTCACAATTATCACTGCGCCCAAGGATACTCTCGCTTTCTGCCAGTGGTACCAATCCTCGTATCAAGGATCCATAGTCCCTGTTGGCAATCCTTTGCCAAAAATGCCCCAAATCATTATGGGTGTTTCTGAATCGTTACAGAAACAACTCTCATCCAAGTCATTTAGGTGTGAGAGTGCATAGAATGGGCAGAGAAATCCAAAAAAAGGTAATAAAGGATTTCAAAAAAACTCTAAGCTTACAACAACAATCTTAATATTTTCATACAAGCATTGTTAAGGTGGTTAGAAAAGCAAGAAGAGAAAAGTTTGAGAAAATCAACCCTTGCTGGCCATTATCAAACATAACAAAGATGGATCATTTTACCTCTTGCTTAGATATCTTGCTTACTAGGAGGAATTATCATAATATTGGATTGCTATGCCTCCCTTGATTTCTTTCTTCTTGCTATCTCTTGTAGCAGTGATAGTCTTCTTTCCCTTCGCAGCCATACTCCTTGTTGATGTATCCTTCTTCTTCTTTTTTTGTGTTCTGCAAAGCTACTTTTGCCTTGTGTGTCTCCTCTTTTTCCTCTTCTCCTCTTCCTATTAGTAGGTGGAATAAGGGATAATGAATGGTTTCTTGTAACTGACTTGTTGGGGACTGTTCGTATTCTTTTCTTTGGTTTCTTGTAACTAACTTGTTGGGGACTGTTCGTATTCTTTTCTTTCTTTTTAAAGTTATCTCTCTCTCTCTCTTCAATAATGGATCATGAGTTCAATTCTCTTCATGATCACTATAATAAAATCAATAAAGTACGTGTATTCATAGGTTGTAGGTTCAATTCCTAAATCAACAATTTTTGATATTTTAGAATTCAAATTTTGCTAGATCTCAAGTTTAATTCCTCTTGAACATTCCAACATTATATCTATCTCTTTATCATTCAAAATTGTCATAAGATGTAAGGAAGGAGTTTTCAAATAGATTCAAGACAAGGGCAATTCAAGATACATAATCAAATAAGGCACCTTCTTTTTCAGGTCAATTTTCCCATCGTCTTACGAGCCTTGAAAGGTCATCACATGACCTTTCTATAGCCATGGAGAGGGTACTTATACTCTACTTTTTTAAACTAAAAAGAGCAATGCATCACATTTAGATAAAGTAAAATATAAAGCTACAGTATTTGCACACAATATCCCTGATTCATGGGTCAAGTTCCTCCAACTTGATTCATAGGTCAAGTTCCTCAATATGAGCATTCTTTTGCATCTCAACATACCTATTTTAGCTCCTAAGGCACACCTTAGAGTATTGTCCTCTGTTTTTCTTTTGTTTCTCAGCATCTTTGTGAAATAGAATAGAAAACATTTTGTTTTCCCATATATTATTTATTATTATTATTTTAAAACATTGCAAGCATGTATTTTAAATCATATTTCTTATGCATAAAGTATTTAA
>MNCI01016842.1:136798-183627 GCA_015680685.1 Gnetum montanum | reverse complement strand
GGCCGTAGGAAGGGACAACATAACTATGAGGCCACTGCATCTTTCAACCCAGCACAAGTCCAACATTGTGGTACGCCCTTACCATCAAACCCAATGCCTCATGTACCTTCATCAGGGCCACCAACTAACACTCCAACAACTACAAGGCCCAATGAACACAACCATGGGAGGCATTAACCCAATCCTTGCATACCATCTAACGGTCCTAAACATCATAGTGGGTCAACTCGTTATCCGGGAACTACATCGTATGAAGTGTCCCACTGTGTTTATTACAAAGTGCGTCAAATCCAAGGGGATAAGTTTGGACCGGTGTCAATAATTCCAATATGTAAGGATCCTCATTCTTCATTTATTAATCCTTGCCATACTCAACCGTTTAGTTATGGGGGATATCCCCCATTTCAGTAACAAGCAGGATTAATAAATGTTTTTAATTTTCTTTAATTTTGCAACTTTTTGTTTTCCAGTTTTTTATTTTTCAACTTTTTGTTTTATCTTTTTGTGTGTTTGTATTTTCATGTTTTTGTAAGTAATCTCATCTACGAATAAAACACTCATGTGGATCGTTGGTTGAGATGTGTTTTATGTTATTAAGTCATGAGTGATCAATTATTTGAAACAGTGAGCCCACTACACCCACTCATCCACTCTATAAATAAAGAGGTTCTGTTCAAGGGTACAGTGATATTCTTGAAATTTCTAAAACTTAAAATTAATTTTGTGTTCATTGTACCCAGAATGAAGAAGGATGGACCAAGAGGGAATGATTAGGGTGTGACATCAAGGGGACTTGTGGATTCTCTTTGGTGTCATCTGTGGGTGTTATCATGCAACTTGGTTGTACTAAGATCCTTGTAGATCTAATGAAAAATGGGAGTAAGAGTAATCAAAAGGGCACTTGAACATCAAAGGCTATTCTAGGGGGTCCCACTGGAAATACATGCACCCATGCCTGAAGGTTGGCGGCTTCTCTGGATTCAGTAAGGTGAAAAAAATAAGAAGAGAAAGAAGAAGAAAAGAAAAAGAAGTGCCATAAAACAAAAATCACTCCTCCCTTGTACTAAACGCCAAGTGATCGTACGCCTTGTTGTTATGGTACTCTCATAGTTGTTCATCATGGGATGAAACAATGCGATGTCACTGATTAGAAGGATGGACTTGGTCCTGATCTTGGAACGATGGGTTAATGACACCTTAATCATGCTTTTCACGCAGGATTCATTGTACCCTGGGTCAGTTACCTCATGTCCCGATCTCTACGATCCCTTTCTATACTTCGTCTCATCTCACTGTTCGTGTAATTGTAGCTTGTGTCCCGTGTAACATAAAATTTTCATCTCATTCCGGTGATATTTACATGTGTGTGTTTTGTGGAGTTAGTGCAGATTACATTTAACCCTTCTAGTGCCCACGGACACTTTAAGTGTGATTACACAAGGGCATAATAGGTTGAAACCTGCTTTGGGGAGGACCCACTTGTGTAATTTTGTTGTAATCTTCATTAATTCTCTAGCTAGAACACACAATCTCTTACCCTCAGCTTAATTTTTCAATTGATTTTCTTTCCCTTATTACCATCACATAGCCTTTTTCTCTACCATCTGAGGTCCTTATTGATAAATTCCACACCATCATAATTTTCGTGCCTTCAAAACTAGTTGAATTACCCTGGAACCCTTTAGTCCATATGTCCTTAGTTTACATCAATTAATTTCAAAAGAAATATTAAAAATTCGGTACATTCTCTACGACTTGCGATTGCGCGTCCCTTGCTTTCATATCCACAACTCGCTTGCTGGTACTCCGATTTTCATTCCGTTTGAACCTAGAACCCGGAGTGTTCAGCTTAGTCGTGGGGGAGGGGGCACATGCCGAATAGCGCATAAATTTTTTGAAATTCATCATTGCCCGAAGGACATCTTTAAGGGTAATTAGTTCTAAAATTAAGAATAAAATGTGTCAAAAATAATTTCATCCCCTTAGCTATACCAGAAAATTGAATTGGGAAACCACCTAAGCAAAGCGGACCCAACATTATAATCTTTCAGGGACATGTTCTTTCAATAATTAACATCACATGGAAATAAAGTAAATCTATTAAGGCAAGCAGTAAGGTATAACCTAACTTTGGTAACAACCTTACTAACAATTGGTCCCGTGTGATTGCAGATGGTCCCGAAATGCACACAGCAAGAGGGTCCTGTTCAAGGTGGAACGAAACAATCTCAGAGAGGTGGAAGACAAGGCCTTGCTGGACAACATGCAGAACCGGAGGAACAATCATTCAGTGTTCATCAAGAAGATCCTCCTACCATACGGTCTAGGCAGGCAGAAGCAGGAGATACCCTCTCTGAAAGCGGTGCTTGGTACTTAGGGGAAATGTATCAATTTTGGCATAATGAAGAAGAAGGCACCATGGTTAACATTTGTGGTGTGACTATTGACTTCTCTGTTCAAGCCATTTCAGAAGTATTAAACCTTCCGAACATAGGGCCAAAGGTTGCTCAGCACCAGTTGGACACTTTCAGAGCCGAGCAACTTAATAAACTGTTGACAGAGAATAAAAGGATGGCAGAAGAAAAAGAGAAGGCTTTCTGGGTTGCCTCTATGGCACAAGTGCAAACTTACATGCATGCCAAGGCACTCAAGGCCTTACAAGAGGAGAAACTCCAGGCTGTACTTCAATGCTATCAAATCCCAGACCTGGAGCACAAGAAAAGGGAAAGACACCTATGGAGGAGTCATCGCCACCAGGAACTACATGAGTTCCAAATTTTTGTAAATATTCTGTGTGTTGTGTCTTTGTTTTGTTTTCTTCCCACACTGCGGCATCATCCCATTTTTTCCATCTAATAATCCCATACCTATCCACTGTGTAATCAATGTAGCTTGTTCTCACTTTAACTCGAGGACGAGTTTTCATTCAGTCGTGGGGGTATGATGAGACCTGAATTGCTCATAGTGCTGGCGGCCGCCTTAAGGCACCCACGTTGTATCATGGGTCGCGATGTATCATGGGCCGCGATATCGCGTATGCGATATCTCATGGGCCGCGATATCGCAGTCAGCCGTAATTTCTATAAATAAGAGGCGGCTCTCCCTCATTTCCATCCCAGTTTTAGTGTAGCGAAGCTCTGGCAGTTTGATCCCTCCAGAGTTAGAATTTTCCCGTGTCTGCCCGCAGTGTGGTGAATGTGATTGTACGGTGTCTTTATTCGAGTGTGCCGTACTTGGACACGCACATGACCGGCAATAAAGATCGAGATTACTTCATCATTGCAGCATTCACTTAGTTTATTTATTGTTATTTATTTCATGTTATTTATTGCTTTCATAGCGCGGTGTAAGTACGACTTGACTACGAGCATCTACGGGTGTGTACGGCTAGTTAAGGAATCGGTTACTTATCGCGATTAGTCTCTCAACCCTAAACTCCTAGAAGCGGAACGAGTTCGACTTGATTACGAGCATTTAAGTGTGACTGCTTGGTAGCCCAGTGGTGTAGCTAGGGGGATCTACGCTTGGTAACCTAGTGGCGTATTTCGGGTCTGCGCTTGGTAATCCTAGTGGTGTACCTAGGCCTATGCTTGGTAGTCCTAGTGGCAGTCGTGCACGAGGTCCAAGATGTGTACGGTTGATCAAGGAATCAGTTACTCGTTGCACTTAGGCTAGATTATATTTTCTTACCCTTTTCCTCTTAGCTTAGATTAGTTAATATTATTTTCCACTACCATCAGGAGTAGCATTAGAATTAGAACACATCACACACCTCATCTAGACTAAACCATACGTGACATATGCAAAACTAGTCTAGATGGGAAGACAGCGAACTGCGACCTAAGGCTAACTATCTAGGTGGCACAACTAGTCCATCTGCGGAGTTCGACTGGACCGCGCGTGCGACGCTCGTTTCGTATGGTTGAGTGTAGGGGTACCTCGTCACTCATCAAACACTACTGGGATTACCAAACACTAAACGTTACTAGGTTACCAAGTGTTACATGCATGCTCGAATTGGTCATGCTTGTGTAATTTAATAATTTTCTTAATTGATCAAAATGAATTGTTGTGCTAATAACAGAAATGTAAAGTGCATAAAATAAAATAAATGCATAAGAAAATAAAATAAAAGAAATGCGTAAGAAAAAAAATCTTAAGTGTTGCAAGGATGAATCGAAGAGCTCGTCTTTATTGCCATACACAAGGTGTGCTTAGGTACATAATGCTCAAATAAAGATCCATCCATACTTAGACCTCCTGCTAGGGGCACTTGGAAAATACTCTAACTTTCAAACAAACTACAAGAGTTTCGCTACTTGACTACTAAAAGACTTCTTTCAATTGTGCGCCTGTATTTATAGGCTTGGGAGCAACTACTCTAATAATTAGAGTAACCACTCTAATAATTAGAATAAACTGCTAGAGTAATTGCTCTAATAATTAAAATAAACCACTAGAATAACTACTCTAATAATTAGAATAAATGGCTAGAGTAACTGCTCTGATCATATATGATTTTTCACTTCAAGTTCCTTAGCATGCATATTGCTAGTTTTAGTCATAAAAGAAAAATTTATCTATGTGGTGACTTTAATGTTATAATTACTTCTCATCAAATTTCTATTAGTTGCTAGAATCCTCAAGGCTTTTAGAATATAAGAAAACTAAATAATTGAATTGGTGCTCTCAAGATAAGCAATTTAATCACAAGGGAATACATTTCTTAGATTAGTAACAAGGATTATATATATTTATTCTAAATGGCATTAATAAATATCCAAAATCAAGTGGCTTCACTTTTGTAGAACTACAAGGTAGCTATAGTACTAATTTTCTTCTTTTTAGAAGAGCAAATGTTAGCAACATCAAATGTTTTGAAGTAGCTGAAGAAATAATTGAATCTTATAATCACCCTTTATACTTTCCATTATTAATAGATACATAGTACATTAGATATTCCAAGAGGCAAAACCACTATAGACTACACAAATGGAGGAGGATTTTCAAAATGAGATTTAGAAGAATTAGAATCCAAATTTGAACCTTACAAAGATTCTAATTATAGGTACCCTAATATTTTGAAAGGCCAAAACACAAACAATCAACAATAGTTTAATGAAGAATGTAAGACAACTAGAATTTTATTAAAGAGTTAGAAATTACCAAAGGCTATCAAGCCATATAAAAATGTGATTTAGATTAAGAAAAGGAAATTTGTTAGACAAAAATACACTAATTTATTTAAAATAATAAAAAATATCCGAAGTGTTTTTGCCATTGACTTCAAGCATGAGAAGAACAAACTATGTTTTGTCTCTTAGTAACATTAAAATTTTTTATCAAGCTTTATTTCATAATAAAGACAAAATTGAAGACTTTCATAAAAATGGTAATGCATTTTTTATTTCTTTTCATGATAAAATGCAAGGGATAAGAAGATTAGAATTAGGAAAACCTTTTGATATAAATAACTTATATAGATAAATGCTTAAATGGGGGGTGGGGGGCACCATTAGTATGGAATGCTATCTAGAATAAGTTAAATTTGGCAATACAAGTAGGATTAGAAAAAAAATGGTGCATTCATAAAATAAATATGCTCTTGAAAAAAGGAGATAAAAAATCAAAATAATTATAGACTAATTGTAATCAACAATATGTTTGCTAAGCTTTTGGGTACTATTCTAGAATCTATGATTGAAGGATGGGCTAAAGAAAATCAACTATGTGCACTTTTCCAAGTATAATTTAGGTGATGAAATTCTACTCTAGCTTAACTCATCATTTTAAAATATCTTATTGATAGATCAAAAGATCCATACAAAAAGAACTTCATTTGCTTTGTTGATTCTCTAAGACCTATGATTTTAGCACCAAATTTAAGTTCTAAAGCCTTTTAATTATTTTAGAAAGTATACCAAACCTTAAAACCTCATAAAATTCTTTCTTTGACAAATCTCCCCCACTTATTATTGTTCATATAAATGAGACCCAAATTTTTAAAAGAATCTACTATTTGCATATTGGTACCTCCAAAATGGAAGTTATAATTGATATTTCCTATATCCTAGATTATCAATTCATTTTTATTCACATTTACTTGAACACAAGATAAGCAACAATAATTGTTTTAAAATTTGCAACATATTTTGTATACCTTCTATACTAGTAGAAATCAATGCAACATCATCTATGTACAATAGAAAATTTATTACTTAAGATCCAATTTTGATAACATGACTATCTTGCCTTTTGGATAACCATTCCTACATTTTATCAATGAATTAACCAAAGAGAGTTTGCTTAACTCCAAGTTTTATTTAAAAGAAATTTAATCTCTGAATTACTATTTGTAATTTCAATATTCACTTCCACATACAATCTTTGAGTTCCTATAACCAATTCTAAAGGGAAACCAATTTTATGCAAACACAACCATAGATTTATGTAAACCATTGAATCATATGCTTTTTCAAAATCAATAAAAGAAATAAAATCTTTTTTGTTAGGATTTTTTGCAAACTTTATGCAATGTCTAGGAGTAATTAACTATTGGTTCTATTATGTAATTTTGTCACTTATACTCAACTAATACCACTTACCTAAGTTGTAGATTGTAAATAAGAAAAAGCAATAAAAATTAATAAGCTCAAGTTAAAAGTAATAGAAGGCCATATTTACATATAAAAATGTAGCAAAATCAAGTAAAATCATGAAGACAAAGCTCAAATTTCAAGAAATGACAAAGTTCAAGTGATGACAACTCTATTTGTAAAATAGAGACCAAAGCCATATAAACTCTATTTGGATTATTATGTCACATAATACAAGATAGAAATTTCCAATTTATTTGTATTTATTAAAAGATTGATGGGTGAATGTAACCATTTAATGGTCCCAATCTCTCATGTTTCATCAATTTTTAATCCAAATTTCATAAAAATAGCCTTGTTTCATCATATATCATTTTTGTCCCATCACTCAACGATAAATATATGGGCAAAATATGATTGTAAGAATGCTTGAAGTAATATAAAAGATTGAGCTATGAAATTTTCCACATTCCACATTCCACACTTCATCATATCTTCATCTCATCAATTTTTAGTTTCAATATATCATTCATTCATTATTTTTATCATCCAATAATTAATAGCTATTTCTAACATCTTCATCAACAGCTATCAAAAACTCCATCAGAATGTCATCATCTTCAAAGTTTCCATCAAAATACTTTCATTCATTTCATTACAAATCTAGTGGTCTAGGAGTAACTCTATAAGTTCAAAAGTCATTAAAGTGGGATCCATTAATTTCCCCAATAAAATTAATTTAATTAGTTTAATTTCACATCTCAATTTATTTAGAAACTTGAGATGAATCCATCAAATCAAGTCCTACTTAAATCTAATTTTAAAATCTCTAGAAATTCTAGTTTTTGCAATGCCATGACATAATCACAAGCAGAGGATGACTCATGGACAACTAGTGGTATTCACATAGTCAAACCATATGGTCACCACTACTTACAATAACTAATTTAATCATAAAATTTCAACATTGAGTCCACCACAACTTCTAGTATTATTTCAAGACTTGTGGTGAAGCATTTGAACAAAATCATATAGTTCTAAGTGATAAATTTTTTACGCTAAAATTGACTATTGAAATAACTTCAATTGAGTTAAAATTTTTCAAGTAGATAGATCTTTTTAAGATCTTTCCAACAAGTCCAAGATCACCTTAAAAATCCAAATGATGAGGGAGATACATGCTTCCAAAATTCACCTAAAATTATAATTTTTTTACCATAACCTATGGTTAACTCATGATCAACATATGCTAATCCATGATCAACTTGTGGTAAATAGACCATGAATCATGATTAACTAGTGGCAAATATACCATGATCCATGGTCAACTCATAGTGAAACAACTTGAACAATGGTAGACTTATGGTATTCAAAAATTCAAAATTTTTAACTATTGTTTATAAGCCATGACTCATGATAAATAAAAATTTTGTTATTTTCATCAAATTTTAATAGAAATTTAGAATTTCTATCAAGGGATTCAACCTCACAAACTACTTAATTTCTCAACACTAAGTACTTAATGGTGAAGTGATTTTAAACTTGCTTGATACCTTGCCCTAATGTAGTTAACTTCAAATCAAGAACTAATTCTCTTTTTAAGTATAGTGTCCAACAACATGGCAAAAATATAACTCACAATAACTAGTTGATCATTATTCAAATTATTTTACCCCTGTTTTATATAACAAGATAACCTCACTAGTTTTCCAATGCTAATCTAATAATTGATCCATGACTAAATCTAATCTATGCAAAATTTCTCTATGAATAGGTCTTGCACACTGTTATAATTCTATAAATAAACCATCTGAATCTACAACTTTGCCAAACACTATTTTCTTAATGCCCTTTGTGACTATTGTTGAGGTCAACCTCCCATGCTAAGCATGGGCCATTATCAACAATATTAAAAGTGAAAAATCAGTTTAAAGTAATCTAGTAATATACTTGCATCTCCATTTCTTGGATTTGGTGTTGGGTATGGGGGTGACATCTCATTTTCCAAGGCCAGACTTCCCCACCTTCGTGACCTTTGCCAGAGCCACAGGCTGCACAGTTAGCATTATGGCTCTCCCCAGATTTGCTATCCAATTCATCTTCTCTAACACCAATGGCCCCGCTATCAATGCTTTCAAAATCAATGCTTTCAAAATCCCACAATAGTTATTGTGCGTTTAATTCTTTCGAAAAGATAGAAACTAGTATCGTTTGAAGTATTATTATTATTATTATCATTGTTTCTGCATATGATTTTAAATTTGAGATGCTCTGCAACTACTTGGGGATTATTTGGGATTATAATGATGGTGCAGATGACTGGTTTGTGACAGATTATTGCGTCGCAGTCACTGCCTGCAAATCAGTAAAATTGCTGCTGCAGATATTGATATTGCAGCGGCCGGTTGGCTCTGTGAATTCAAAGCCTTTGTTTGGATGTTGTTCTTCCTCTCCAAGGAGCTGCGTGAATAGCGGTGGATTAAAAAAAAAAAAATCATTCAGAATGATATTTCTGGCTGCACTAATGATCTTTAAATTAATATTAATTGACTATATTTAAATTTCGGAAATGCTTCATGCATAGAGATGTATTTATGCATTCAAATTTTTTTAAAGTCTACGATGTCAGCTCTTTTAATAATAATAATAATAATGCATTGACACCAGTTTAAAAAAATAAAAAAATAGAATAAAAAACAAAAAACAAAAAAGAAATACATATGTAACGGTTAGCCAGTTGTATTTAAAATAAAGATCTTGTCTCAGCTGGAGGAGGGAGGGGGAGGAGACTTCTTTCTGAAGCTGCCACCACTGGGATTTTTTTTTTCACGCAGCTGCAACACAGCCAGCATAACCTATATTTCATTGAAAACCAATCCCTGATAGGTTGATCATTTTGCCTCTCATAACTTTGGGATTTCTTTTTCCACAAAGTTGAGATCATGCCTTTTAATCCAGATTCTACAGTTAGCACCCACAATTGATTTGGTACCTCTTCCAACTCAAAATGCCTATCAATTGTCTTCATCCATCTTTTAAAATCATTGGTGCCATCTACACTATTGAGTATTTTTAACTCCACGTATGGAAGTCTTGTACTAATTCTGAATGCTCTAGCCAATTTTTATTCATCTTCATCATCAATCTTAACATGAGAAGAAGTTGACATTGAAAATGGAACTCTTGGAGCTCTAGCATGAGGATCTAAATTTCGTTACTATGGAATCCTAGGCTAATGGATTTTCACACTTCAATAGTTGGAAGCTTCTTCCTTCTCATTGGATCTCCTTCCACTAGGCTGAGAAACTTCTTCACTATCATTGGAGCAAGTTTGCACATCATTACAACATGGCTAAATATGGTTGGTCCCTACATATGGATCTGCCTTGGCACTAATCTCATCCAATCAATCAATCATAAGCTAAAAGATAAATTTCATGCTTCTCATATCTTAATTTAGAGCTTGAACAATTTTCTTCTTAGGAATCATCTAAAACACCAAAACCCTATGTCTCTTATACTAATCACTAGAGGAGGGTCACTCTAATTTACTTTAACCTTTTAAAACATACCAAATCTAGAAACAGAAAATACAAAAGATAATTTAATTGCTAGAAAGTATAGAAAAACTAGCTATCTTCAATTAAATTAAGAAGATTATAATTATAGCATAATCACAACCAAGATCTCATTCAATCCTCACACACTCAACACTATTACAGAGCATGAGGCTTTACAACAAAATAATGATTGATCTCAATGCAAGATTTATAAAATTGAGAGAACAGAGAATTCTTCTTATTGATTTCTAGTGAAATGCACAAAGCAGTAGCATATTTATGCTATTGTGAACAAAACTAAAAATAGAAGGTAGAGAAGAAAAAGAAGAAGAAAATGAAACTTGAGTAAAACGTAGAAACAACCATAACTATGATCTAAAAAATAAGGAAAGACTTGATCTTGAGCATCAAAATAAGGGCATATTAGATGTAACAATTCTGAGAATGACGTAATCAAGTGGTTGGTGAGATTTGGCTTTGCAACCATGATCACATAATTCATGTAAGAAGACTCAAGTAATCCATATCTCTCCACACACAAATCTATGATCAAACATACATATAGAGAGTTATGGCCAAGATCCACACATACTTGACTATAGAGGCACACACACTCTCTTGTCATCTCTCTATGCTAGCTCTCTCTCTCTCTTTCTCTCTTGATCTATGTTCAACAAGCAACCCAACCTCTATTTTTTTCTCATACATAGAGCTAAAAACATCTCTTCTTCTAGTTAAATGTCTCCTAAATACTTGGAAGATTCCCATTTTCTTATAGATCATAGCAAAGTCATCTCTCTAGCTTCTTGAACCTGCAAATTGATGACCTATAGGGATGAAAAAAGACTTAGAAGAGGTGTCACTACACTAAAGAAAATCTATCAAGGTCATTACAAATGAGAAAATTNACTACACTAAAGAAAATCTATCAAGGTCATTACAAATGAGAAAATTTAAATTTTTTATTCATTCTAATAGTTGTTGATCCATCTTATTAATAGTATCATCTATAGAATGTTGCACCCAACTATGATCTTCAATAATGTCTAAACTACCAAGTTATTTTGACACTAAAGAATTTCTATTTTCTTTGAACTTATCCTTACATAAAATCTTCATAAATAAACATTGAGAATTCTTTTGAAAATTTTAGAATATCTCTACCTAAGAATTGGAAAGGATGATCATGAGAAAACTCTATGATATTATACAATGTATCTTCTTAGGAGCAAAATAGTATATGTCAAATAAAGCATAACCATGTTAACATAATATTTTTAGATAATTGTATTATTTATGATCATCATTTTAATTAAAAGAACATATATTTCAAGAGATTTATTCACTAATGTTACAATGTTACCAGAAGGTCTACCATGTCGTCCTACTCTTGTGTTTCTTTTAATAAATTTAATAAATCCAAGAACCACAAAATCTATGAAACCAACATCTTTCTAATTTTTTAAAAAACTAAAAACATCAAAGCTATTAAAGAAACTAAAGATATTAAATGATAAAAATTTATTTATATTTTTATAATCTATATTATTAAATCCATAATGAAGAGGGCCTAAGTATTTTTTTTTTGAAATGATTTTTGGAATAATGCTTATTTGTAGTAACTATCAGGTTGCTAGCACATAGGTATGTAAAAAGATATTTCTTTCATTATTTGACCCTTTCTCCAAGTTCTTTCCCAATGATATCTTTCTTATTCCAAACTTGTTACTCATGCTGACTTTGTTTTAGGTGGCTTTGGTTCTACCACACATACTTTTTATCTTTTATGTCACAAAACTTAACAATAACATGTTGAGGTTTCGTATGCTATTCACTTGGGACTCTAAAAATGTTTGATTATTTGCAACAATAATATTTATACCCTTGATGATCTTTTTAATGTCCTTGACCAAATTCTTTTCATGTTTGATTATTTGCAACAATAATATTTATACCCATGATGTTATTTTCTTACCTTCATGCTTTGGGATACTAATAAAACATAATTCTTTTCATTTTCTTGGTTTTCATCTTTCACATTCAAAGTTTTAGTGATTGTAGAATCCATCTTTGACTTCTAATCAAATCCCTATTGGCAATTAGAGTCATAAAAGCATTTTACAATATAAAAAAGTGAAAAATGGAATTAGTGCTATTAAGATAAGAAATTTAATCATAAAGGAAAACATTTGTTAGATTGGGGATAATAACTAAATCTATTGATTTCAAATGATATCAATAATATTCAAAATTTGATGGCTTTACTTTTTTAAGACTGCATGGAAGCTCTAGTATTGATTTTCTTCTTTCTAACCTAGAAAATATTAGCAACATCAAATGTTTTGAAGTATACGAAGAAATAATTGAATCTTCATATTATGCTTTATACTTTACATTATTAACAAATCCATATAATATTAGATATTCTAGGAACAAAATGAACTTTTAATAATTGCTAAAATAAAGAAACATTTTTAAAATAAAATTTAGAAGATTTAGAATCCAAGTATGAATCTTATGAAAATTTCAATTATAGCTGCCTCTAATATTTCCAAAGGCTAAAATAAAAATAATGAACAATGGTTTAATGAAGAATGTGATATAGCTAAAATTTTATTAAAAAGTCAAATATTATCAAATATTATCAAGTCATATAAAAATCTAATTTTGACTAAGAAGAGAGAATTTATCAAATAAAGATAGACTAGTTTATTAGAAATGATAAAAAAAGATCCCAAATATTTTTGGCTTTTAATTCAAAGTAAGAAAAGAAAAATTTGTATTTTCTCTCTAGAAAATATTGAAATTTTTTATCAAAATTTATTTCATAGTGATGATAAAATAGAAGAGTTTCATAACCATGGTAATTTATGAGTCATTGTTGGTTGGTTGTGTCAACAAGGCCTCATCAATGAATCTTACCCTGCATCGATGAGGCCTCATTGACACAGTGTCTATTTGTTATCTATAAATATGCACCTATCAATTGCATTTATGGAAATCTAGATTTCAATAGCAATGAAGCTCTTGAATTTTTTCCATTTCAAAGTTAGAATATTTTTCCTTGAGTGCTTGCAGCAAGAGTCATTGAGTGTACAAATCTTTATTTGAGCATTGTTGTATTTGAGCATAACAATGTGTGCAGTAGTAAAGACGAGCTTTCTGATAAACCTTGTAGCACTTTGGATCAATTAGCTAATTTATTTATGCATTTAATGTTTTCAATTATTTATTAATTACTTTTAATTAGTTATTAAATGTTTCCTAGTTATTACATTAATGAGATAACTAAATGAGATAGATTACACACATAAGTATGATGGCTTC
This sequence comes from Gnetum montanum, assembly GCA_015680685.1. Classification (NCBI taxonomy): domain Eukaryota; kingdom Viridiplantae; phylum Streptophyta; class Gnetopsida; order Gnetales; family Gnetaceae; genus Gnetum; species Gnetum montanum. Next base: position 170,144 of record MNCI01016842.1, on the reverse strand, counting down.
GAGCGTAACACATATTCGCTTGGTAATCCCAACAACATTATTACTTGTTACACCTAGTAGTGTAGCGCTTGGTTGCTCAGTAGTGGATACATTGGTTCAAGACATGTATGGAAAGTCAGAATAGATACTTATGTTAGGATTAAGTAAATGCTAGTTAATTAGTTAATTTAGATTAATTAATTAAACTTCTTTTATCTACATTTCGAGCACCAAAATATGAAATACAAAATGATAAAAATTAGATGCCTCAGTTACACTTAACCATACCAACATACATCACAAGTGTAACTGAGAGGACAATTATTGACCTTAAGGCTATATTCACTTTCTAAAGGGCTAGTGCACTAGAAATGATAAAGTCCATAGCATTCAACCAAATTGTGCATGAACACTTTGTGATTCATATGGTTTGGTATAGGGGTACCTATTCGCTCATCATTGCCATTGTTGCTAGGGGCTTTGTTTGTGGAATGTGTACTATTTAAGTTTAATTGAATGCCTTTATATTGTTGTAGAAACTTAAAGGTTAATATCATTCCCACTATACATAAAATTATAAAAGCACATTGATAATTTTATTTTGTTTTGCAAAATGTCTCCTTCTTGGAAGCTCGAAGATACCAAACCACCAGTTCCACAATAATGCAAGGTGGTGTACACTCATCTAGATGAGTTTGTGCTGAATTTCACCTTCATCCTACATCAGGATGAATAGATTTGATGGTGTGATATGGAGGAAAACATCATCTTGCCCTTAATAGATCTATGTTTGAAATGTTGTTTTAAATCATTAAGAAGTTGGGCATAGCATATCTTCATGAGTAGTACATTATGGATGGATACGACACTCGAAACTATTCTCCCACTAAAACACAGCATAAGCAAGATAAACGTCAAGGGAAAATCCATGAAGCTATAAAGGGGAAACATTGCACTAACTCCTTGTTCCTACTAGATCAAGAGGAGAATGAGGATTCTTCCTTTGAAGGTTCTCAACATGAAGATTCTCCACCCCATACTACTGATGGCAAGGGTGTGAACCTAACACTTTCATCAACTATTCATAAAATGGATTCAAGAAAGGGTGATAGCCAAGGTAGGGACTCAGGTAAACATCAAAATAACAAGGGATCTAATGTTGGAGATTGTAATAAGTGCAATATTGGTGGTAGACACCCTGGTGGAAATGGCAATCCACCTTCCTCTTCATCCTCTTGATCTGATTCCAAACATTCCTCTTCATCTAATAGTTCGGATGGAAGCCACCATCAAAACAACCGTAATAAAGGTGATAGGAAAAATAATAATGACCGTGCAGGTCACCAAAATTGAGGGGGTGGCTGAAACTATCATTGGTGTGATTAATGTAACAATGACAATGAACCCTTATTGGTGACTCAAATTATGGTTACCATTGTGAAGGTAGTAAAAGTTCCAACTAGACATACGAAGGATAGTAAGATTAAGCATCTAGACATGAAAAATATCCCAAGATTTGAGGGGGGATACAATTCTAATCTGCAGATGCATCTACAAGCTTTTCAAGATTCTTGTGCCTTAAAAAAACATAAAGAATGAGTGGCAAAAACTCAAGATTTTCCCAATGACACTCATTAATGAAGCTGAAAGTTGGTACTGGTCTTTAGAGCTGAAATCTATCCATAGATAGAGTACCATGTTATAACTATTCAATGAAAAATACCAAATGTACTCTAGAGTGTCTAATCTAAGACAACAAATCCAAAGCTAGAAACAGGAAGCATGTGAACCCTTCAATGCCACCATGGAATGATACTATTCACTCCCACATTGATGCCCTAGCCATGGTTACTCTCTAAAGGAACAACGTCACCACATCGTAGATGGGCTCAGAGTAGAAATAAGAAGAACCTTTGGGGTGTATGCCCAAGGAAGATTGTCTAAAATGATAGCTCATCAGATCCAAAGGTTAATTGAGAAGGTAGCAAAAGAAGAAGGTGAGCTACAAAAATGGAAAAGTGCTAAAGAATATAATAGGGACCATTCCATTAGAAAACAAGAGGTTTGATTTTGTAACAAGGAGGAGTCACAACTTGATGAAGTTGTAAACAAAAAGACCTTGCTCATCAAAAAATCTATTTTTGAGATTTCAGTCAAGGTTGAGAAGTTATGGGATTCTTTCGATGAAAAGTTTCAAATCACTTTAAAGATTTCTAAAGAATCCAAGGAGAAAAATAGTGAGCATAATCATAGGAAGTGAGAAGAAGTTGAACATGCCTACCAAAGAGGCAAGGCAAAGTTGTTGTAGTAGAGGAAGTTGTGGAGTTTAACTCTGATGATGAAACTGAATGTGACATCTATCTATATAAACATCCAAAGGGATGTTGCCCGATGGTGTCACACTTACAAGAGTCTAGAGTGTATGCATTGAATCCTTGTCTAGCATGTAGGCAAGGTCTAAGATGATTACCTTATCCTAAGGTAGTCCAAAATAGTTCCACTAACAATAACAAGCTTGCATGGAAGGTTCTCAATAGTGGATTCAACCATTAGATCCTCTTAACATATGGGGCATTGAATTGATGGGTCCCATCACATCCATGTCTAATGGGAAAGAGTATATTATATTACTAGCTGAATACTACACAAAATGGGCTAAAGTAGTAGATGTTACTAATTGTACATTATCCACTTCTTCCAAATTAATACAAAAAAATATTATGAATAGATTTGGGGTGCAGCGTTCATTAATTTCTAATAATGAGACTGATTTCATAGGTGCCACATTTAGAAAATTAATGTAACTTTTGGGGGTAAAACTTAAATTAACAACACATTACCACCCAAAGCCAATGGTCAAGCAAAGGTATCCAACCAAGAGATTACAAAAATACTAACATGAACCATTATTAAATATAGGAAGAAATGGAGTACAAAACTTAATGATTCTCTCTAGGCTTATCATTCAACTTGGAAACTTACTATTGGATATTATTCCTACGAGGTAGTATACAACAAACTTCTAACACTCTCAATTCAATCCGAGTTCTATACACTCTCAATAGCCTATGAATTAAACCTTAACCTATGTCTCGCATACAAAGAAAGATTGATCAATTTGAATGTGCTAGATGAAAATTTCTTAGTGGCCCTATCCTTGAATGAGGTAAATAAAGCATTCAGCAAGCAATGTCATGGCCTTAGAATCAAGAAAGTAAAATTTCAACCAAAAGATAAGGTTCTTTACTAAAACCCCACACATGTACCCCAAAAGCCAAAATTTCAAACATTGTGGGAGGGACCTTATATAATTGATCAAACCTTTTCCTTTAGGTCCATGATAATTTACAAACCTAGTAGCCCAAATAAAAAGTAGTTAGTCAATATCCAACAATTCAAACCTTTACTAAAACCAAGATAGGCCAGTGTAACTACCATCTCAACAAATGGACATCCACATTCTATTTTGTAGATCTCCTCCCTTCAACTCAGTCATGGGGGTGATGGTCATCTATGATGACCATTACAATGGCCTCTCAATTTTTCTACCTTTTATTGTTTTTCACATTTTTGATTTTACAAATTTTTTATTTTTGAATTTTTCTAATTTTGTATCATCTTTAGTACCTTTTAAACATTCTTGACTATTTTACATTTTCTTATATATTTTACTTTGTTTTTTTTATTTAAGTGTGATATTTGCTCATTTTTGCTATTAAATTCACTTTATTATCACAAGACACAATGCTGTTGTTGTTGTTTACTAATGATGGTTTGTGCTTAATGAGTGACTATCTATGTCTGATTTCTACTTTTGAATTCTAATGTCTAATGACTTTGACATGGTTTATTTTTCATGGAATAGGCAATGAGTCCACACCATCCGCCCATCTAGTGAACTCTATGATTTTCCTTATTCTGGGAATTTAAGATCCCTTTTCATTAAAGAAACTTTTAATCAATTGGTGACCTTGGTAGTTCCAGAACTAGGAATGATCCAAAGGTTTGTAAAGGGTGTGATTTCAAGGAGACTCAATACTCTTTGTACTCTTCTTCTTGCATGAGTGCTTGAGTGTTTTTCATGGACTTCTTACCATTCTAGACCACCCAATGATAGGAAGACAAATAATGTCATTGCATGATGTGGTTACCATCATTCACAAAAAATTATGGGAATTCAAAGCACACCCCTTCAACACAAATATGTCACATGATGTGATTCTCATTTCAAAAAAATGATGGGAATTCAAAGCACATCCCTTGGACAAATAAAAGGGCTATAAGCACTGGTTATGGGACCTGAATCACATGCACCTATGCCTAACAGTCCCCTTTAAGTAAGGCCCTCTCTCTTACTTCCTACTTCTTCATTCTTCTACTTGTGGAATGGTAGTTGTTTTGTGGAAGCACTCTTGTGTCTCGAGTGGGTGGACCAGTCTTAGATTGGCAATGCGAAGTTACTAAAAGTGAATGGTTTTGGTCTGGACTGAGGATGGAACTTCTCAGGTAATTTTAACCACAAATTACACAAGGGACTTCTTATGACCCCAATTTGGAACTCCTTTCCACCTTCTCTCTCATCCATCCATGCTTCCATAATTCACCTCACTACCAGATTCTAGGTTGTACTCTATGTCTTAGTCTGACATGTTAGGATTCTCGAGTGAATTCCTTCCAATTGGTCCTTAACTTGTTATAATCATTAAATTGAATATGGGGCCCACAAACTCCTTACTTGAGGTTATGCAAGGGTAAAAAGGGCATGAGCCTGCTATGGGAAGGATCCACTTGCATAGCTTTTGGCTTAATTAGTTAATGTTTCTTACCTTTAACATCACTACAATCCTATATTTTGTATTTTCCATTGTGTAAATTGCCCAGTACTCCTTAATCTTTCATTACATTCATCCATTAAATCAAAATTTCTCCATTTTTTCAAATTTATGAACTTCAACACCCTCTTCTCTTGATTTCATACTATTCTTGGTCTTCTAATGCTTTCATTTGATTTCAATTTCATGAAAAAATTCCTTGTATTTTTAAAGTTAGACCAAAATCAATAATGGTCAACAGCTACATTAATGAGGGCTCATCAATGTAGCTGATCATGTTGATGAGGCGTAATCAATGAGGCCTTGTCAACACAACAAAAAAATACTATATATACCACTGAACACTTTGGAATTTTTTTCAATTTTCTCATAACACATGGGGAATTTTTGCAATTTTTTAGAGCCCATAACTTTCAAACTATTTGTCCAAATCACTCCATTTTTCAATCCTACACTTACAAGAGGTAAGATCTTTATCATGGGGGCTGCAAACCTTAAGGTTTCTAACAAAATTTTTGAAAATATTTTCTAAACCCCCCCAAGGGTTAGTAACCTTAACAACATGAACATATCAAGTCTTTTGATAGTTAACCCTTCCAACAACCTCCAGGGTGATTTATCAATGATAATGCATAAATAAAAATAATAATTATGTTAATTAATTTAGCCATAATTACAACTTAGCCAAGTGTAGCTATCCTTGAGAGTTAAGGTATCCAAATTGTTCTAAGGTTACACAATGATTTCTAATCCATGGTCCTATTGTGATTACAGATGGCACCCAAACAAAAGCATCCATAGGAAGGAGAACCCTCAAAACCATGAGAGAAGTGACCTAGAGCTAGAAGGGGCTAATAGGAACAAGGCCAAGAACAACAAGATGTGACCCATGCAATGGGACCTCTTGATGAGGAGTCCAAAGTGGAATCTGTTCAATAAATTCTAGAGGAAGAAGTGCCTACTAAACAATCCCAATGAGGTGAAGCACCTAGACCTATGCCAAGGCTTGAGGTCACTTTGACTCAATCCTACCTAGACATCAAGTCCCAAGAAATCCAAAGATTAATTCTTCAAGAGACAAGCTTTGAGCCATTTTTAGAAAAAGCTCCAAAGGATGTCAAGACATAATTACAAACCTCTCCTATGTGGCCAATCATCATATCTAGTGGAAAATGATACAAGGGAGAGGCTTATCTCTTCTGGAATAGCTAAAGGCTAGGGTCCATTATTAAAATCAAGGACATTCAAGTGTTCCACTTGGTGAAAGCCATTGCATAGGCACTAGGGAGAGGCTTATCTCTTCTGGAATACAATTAACAAAAATATCAACAAAAGGCAATCTTGAGGCAAAAAGGGAATGGACCCAGTGATGCTATGGGGTGGACCATAAGGAGTATGATGCATTCACATAGGCAAAGTAGATTTATTTCAAGATTGCGACCTATCACCTCAATCCAATGATGAGGCCAAGCAAGGTGACTTCTTTCTCCACCCAAGCATGCATTGCTCTAAGCAAAAAATTTCCTATTAACCTTGCATAACTAATTTATTTCGAGATCAAGAAGAACTTTAAGGAGACTGAATGTGGAAGGAAGACACCGCCCTTTTCATGCCTTATCATAAAACTTTGTAAAAGGGTAGGCATTGTTTACTATTTTAATGACACTCTTATGCATGCTCCCATGGCCTATTGGGCAGATATCATGAAAGATAAGATGCCAATGACTAATCAAGAAGAGGAGCTACTATTACCACCACCCACTTAGGAGACAACATCGAAGGCCCATGTAGTTCTTGAGCATCTACATCAAATCTGAGAATAGCTCTTAAGTGAATAAGAGCAACAAGTAAGAATGAGGGGGCAAATCCATTTGTGTATTGGCCAATGATGAGTCACCTTAATAAGGTGGCCTAAACAGTTAGTCAAATGGAGAGGGGTGATCCTATTTCCTCTACCCAAAGAATGCAACTACCTTCAAGGTTGGATCTCAATGCTCAAGAGGTGACAATGTCACTAGAAACACACCATCTATTTGTAGAAATCTTTGGGGATTCGATCACTTTCTTGGTGAGGTTGGAAGAAGGTAAAGAGGAAACTATCTTGGTAAGTAGGACCAAGGGTAGGAGATAGTGGTAGAAGTGGTAGCTGACCATGTAGCTAAAGCATTAAATGCATCTGTACCAAATGTATCTATACTCCAAGATGTGTAGATGTCCATAGGCATAGTTAGTGAAAAATTGAATGTAGCATAGCACAAACAATTGCTAGAACGACTGGTAGGAACCAAGTAATTAACTATAGACATCTTTGATCTTTCAGAGAACATCACCACAACCTAGTTAGAGCTGCTGAATGCAAGAGATAGATGCATCATCTTGGAACGGAAACTAGAAACAACCCAAGAGAAAAATCAACACTTGGTCATGGAGGTTACTGAACTTCATGCCCAACTTGTAGGACAAGAAATCCTTAGCTTAGTAGGGACAAGAGATGAAGCTATCAAATAACTACAAGAATGATTTCAAAAGTTTGAGGAGGAAGTAGTAATGGCCATCTTCAAATAGTCTTTTGTAGAAGCTGAAATGCACTCAATCAAAAAGAACTTAAATCACATGCACGAAGAGAATGAAACATTGACCATGTAAAACCATTGCTAATGCTCAAAGAGATCAAATACAGGAGTTCATTCATCAATAGTAAGAGAAACTTGTAAGAGTCAACACTGAATTGAGGAAATTGACCATGGAGAACTGCAATCTATCAATGGAGGAGGTATGCACTTTATGAAAAAATTCTACCATCGAGATCACTGTTTGAAAGAACGAAGCTCTCAAATTTAAGAAAGTGAAAAATCACTACAAGGACCAAGTTGGTTTTCAAAATAAAGTAAATGAAAAACAAATCTAGATGACAAAGGAAAAAATAAATGAAGCACTCCACCAACTCCATTAATGAAGAAAGATGTGGTAGCCCATCCTTGATGTGATTTATGCCTACAACAAAGTAGAGATTTGCTTGAAGGAGTTGTAGATCAAGGAAATGATAAAGTATATGGAGTTGTCCAATCTCTGTTATGTAATCCTACCAATGCTGATAGCTAGATGGTAGTGGTGAAAATTGGAGAAACAAATGACTAGCTCGTATCTACTATATGAGGTTCAGTTCAAACACCACAAGGATACCAAGCAAAATCTTGAGACTACTAACACTGAACTTGAAGTTCTTAAAGGATAATTCATGGATCAATGATCTATTATTGAGAACCTAGCTAGACAAATGAATGACTACTAGGAGCTAAAGAACATAGTGAGAGCATTCGACATTGAATCCAAAAAATTGGTTTCCTGATTCATCAATGCCAAGGAGTTGTTTCTAGTGATCCCATGTCCTTGGGATGTGCCCATTCCAACCCACATTGGGGAACCTACATGGATGATGCATGATGCTAGAAGTAAGGAGGAGAAAATGAAAACACTGTTAGATGCTTTTTTCCTTCCACCTAAAGTTGTAGTAGTAGCAAGACAACCATAGCCACCTCAACGACCACCGATGTGTGAAATTAGTGAAGGTTCCTTAGAGCCTTACGAACCACCACCACCTAGGACCATTTGATCTTCATCAACATGTTTCATACCATCAAGGAGCATGTTGTCCAATTTCTGAAGAGTTTTGTCATGGTGTTTAATTTTGTGTCCTGAACACCACCATTTTTCTAATGTGTTGATCCATACACCTAGGCACTCCATTTTTATCAAGTTAATCAATTTTTTTTGTTGAAGAAAAGTCAATAAATAATCCCATACCTTTCCAATTTTATAAAATAACTCAAGGATGAGTTTTTGTTCAATCATGGAGGTATGATAAGTCATCATTTTTTGGTTGTGTTGACAAGCCCTCATTGACATAATTGACTATGTCGATGAAGCCTCATCGACGCATATCACCCTATGTCAATGAGGCCTCCTTGATGCAATGTCTATCTATCACCTATAAACATGCATCTACTAGTTGCATTTATGGCAATCTAGATTTTAGTAGTATTAAAGCTCTTACATTTTTTCCATTCAAAAGTTAGAATTTTTTCCCCTAAGTGCCCACAGTAGGAGTCATTGAGTGTATGGATCTTTATTTGAGCATTGTTGTACTTGAGCATGATAGTGTGTGTGATAATAAAGACGAGCATTTTGATAAACCTTGCAACACTTTGGATAGATTAGCTAATTTATTTATGCATTTAATAATTTTAATTATTTATTAATTACTTTCAATTAGTTATTAAATGTTTCCCAATTATTATGTTAATGAGACAACTAAAAGAGATAGATTACACACATAAGTATGATCACTTCAAGCATAACATGTATTCGCTTGGTAATCCTAGCAGTGTTATTGCTTAGTATGGCCAATAGCATAGTGCTTGGTCACCCAACAATAGATACATGGATTCAAGATGTGTATGGAAAGTAGGAATTGATAGTTATGTTAGGATTAGTTAAATGCTAGTTGATTAGTTAATTTAGATTAGTTAATTAAACTTCTTTTATCTACATTTCGAGCACAAAAATATAAAATACAAAATTGATTAAAATTAGATGCCTCAGTTAAACTTAATCATACCAATGAACATCACAAGTGTAATTGGGAGGACAATGATTGAACTTAAGGCTAAATTGACTTCCTAAAGGGCTAGTGCACTGGAAATTATAAAGTCTATGAAATTCAACCAGATCATGTGTGAATGATTTATGATTTGTATGGTTGGATGTAGGGGTACTTTGTTTCTCATCACCAATACATTATTTAATTCTTTGGATCATACAATATATGAGATACAATAATTAATATTTTGAAAAAATATTTATGTAAATAACTTTTATAGAGAAATCCTTAAATGATAAGGATCATTAATATGGAATGTTATTTGGAAGAAGCTAAATTTAGTTGTGCAAGTGGGGTTAGAAGCAATATCTCAAGCACATTTTCTAAATTTTGTCAAACATCTAAATTAAACCAAATTGAAAGATAGACCAACTATTTTTAAATTTAGAAACGAAGTTCTCTACCAATGATGAATCCTTCAACACTATATATTCCATGATAAAAATCAGCCTAAACCTTGTCAACTTTACAAAGAAATCCTTGTTGATCAACTCTAACACTAGATTTAAATCAAAATAGTGATATTGGACACTATGCATAAGTGCTAAATATGGAAGTATTTTTTACAAAAATTGTATGTTAAAGCTTTGTGACATATTTCCAATTGATGTAATTCATAATAAGTAACCATTGTTGAGTGTAATTTAAACTTCTTTAGTAAAATGTTCCTTCACTATGAAAAGGTCAACCATGAAGTCTAGATTGTGGTAAAGGTGATGAAAATGGTGATTTTGACATAGTGTGCTCTGAGGATTCTAGTGTGGAAGATTTTGGTATGTACTTCTTCTTGGAGGAGCCTTGCAATTGATTTTTAGTCCTACCTCCATGAGGCATTTTAACAAATACTTATGATGTAAATTGTCAAATTAGGGTTTCAACATCAATTAAAAGGAAAATTTAAAATTAGGATATGTGCATGATCTAATTGGTTTTATAAATAATAATAACTTAAAATTAAATTCATTTAAAATCATAAACATCACATGCAATCTAGAATATTAAGCAAATGAGTAGAGTAATACAAACCCTCTTCCACATACTATTTTTGCATGAAATTTCTAGGTTTTGAATAAATTTTGGACGTAGTACTTATCAAAAAAAATATTATTCTAAGAGAATTATAATTTGAAATGCTCAACATTGGATATTGCTTGTAGTTTGATACCTAATGTGATCTTCATCACTTGTTGGCAATGTTAAAAAATAAGAAATGAAAAATGAACTTTCAATATTTATAATAGATATTGCACATTGATTAAATTTGCTAACCTCATCACTGTATAAACTTCATGGTGATCATATTTATTAACATAAACCTTACCTCGATACCATGTTAAGATTTACATAATCTATTAAATTGCATAGTTGAAGGAAGTGAAAAATAGTTAAATTAATATGATGATTATATATTCAACTTTGTTTTGATAACCCTGCAATGTACATAGACCTTGTGATGTAAGAATTAGTGTATGTGATAGAAGTTTAATAAACAAAGGTATTTTTTTTTGAGATGTAAGTTAAGCATACACTTGATGCTTTTCATAAATTGTACTTGATACTTACGCATGAGTTTGCAAGAGTATTTATAGAGATAGAGAAATCACTATGATGATTGAAAAGAGACAACTATTCATTAAAGAATTAACTAATGAGTAATTAATACAAGTTATTTTCTAAACATATATTTGGCATATCATTATGAATGTGACTTTAGTGTGACAATGTAAACATATAACCATGGTAAATAATTGACATAGGTATTTCAAAATATTGATCTTAATAAACACATCAAATCCTTAACAAAATTAAACTACAAGAGTTTGGCTAAGCTACTAATCAAATGATGTCATAAATGTGATAGGTGAGTTGTATTTCTAGGTATCTATTTCAACTACAACTTAGCATTCCAACCATTAGCAACTATGACTTTATCATCTATTATAGTTTTTCTTTGTTACATAAAGTAGTTAGCAAGTGCCTACAACATGTATGAAATTTTTATTGAAATAGATATGCTCAAATATACCCATGAATGATAATAAGTACCAAGCTTAAGTTTTTTACATTGTTGTACTTCAACTTAGCATAATTTACTTTCAGTTTTTTTGGTTTCTTATTGATGAGTGATGGAGTAATCCAACATCCAACCATAGAAGATATGAGTGTTCATGTGCAACCTAGTCAAATTTCAGGGATAAGGCAATGTAATCAATGCATATGGTTTAACTCATAGTGAGGTGTATGATAACTAATTTTTATTTAACCATTAAACATCAGGTAAATGAAAGTGGTTTTTAAGTCTAAGTAATCAACAAATGAATCTAGTCTAGCATAGTTAATGGACATTCATTCCTAACTCTCCACACACATCTTGGACTTTTGTAATTGTTACTAGAATTACCAAGTATCTCTCTTTTTAGGAAACCCAAGCGATAATACTATTGTGTTATCAAACGATCATACTTAACACTTGTAATCAACACTTGTAATCAACCATATACATTCCACTTAACAATAATAAAATAAAAGTTCATTAAAAAGTAGACAATAATTAGGGAAATAGTAAATGTTATACTAAGTCAAAATAGTAAACATTATTCTAAGTAACCAGTAAAGAAAACTAAGTGATGTTGCAATGATGCAAACTAATCTCAATCTTAATTTTTGGTCATAAAATGTATCCAAGTACATTCCACTCGAATAAAGACTCTGTTAAATTACATAACATCACACTGTGGGCATACACTTCAAAGTACTAAGTGCTAAAATTAAGAAAACAAACTAACAAAATTTCACTAAGGTTGAAATGAAACTACTATTGAACCATGAACCTAAGTGTCATATTTATAGGTTTGCACATGCCCATGATATTGGATATTTTGGAATCTCTTGGGAACATCGTTGGTGCATCATAGGATTCTGACTCACTTGCATAGCATTCCGATAAGGCAAGGGAATGGAAGTGTTGGCATCCATATCTTTCTTTCTTCATAAAGTAGAGTTATGTAAGATTGGCATTGCATTTGTCCATTTCCTTTAGCTACATAAGTGGATAGTTGGTTGAGTCCTTTTGTTTGAAATAGGTGATAAGTGAAAATTTTGAAGTAGATTCCTTACCATATGTCTATTTCAACCATATTTTTCTATTTTTAGGATTTGATTAGGTGGATAGATGTGCTAACTTTCCTCCTTCGTTGGGTATATTCAGAGCTTCTATAATCACCTTAATCGAGAATGAAACTGAGCCTCCTCCTATGTTAATTATGATACCCTCTTTTTGTTGTGCTAGAATTGATATGTTTTCCAAAGGTATCATTCACCACTATCAGATAGGATAGGTCATAATGGTAACACCTTAAGTCATATCTTTAATGCTTCTAGCATAAACTCTATGAATAGGCCAAAGTTCATCTCCACAATAACTATGGTCAAGATGGATCTTTCTTGATTAGCTTGGAGGCAATCCTATTGTAACGTGAGCTATTGTCCTTACACTAGTGGTTCTTCTACCTCTCCATAGACTAATTGTCCCGTAGCATGAGTCTCTTGATGAATGCTAAATGATTGGACTTCCTACTCCTCGTATTCTGGTTCTTGTCCTCTAGTTCGGCCTCTAACTTGGCCTCTTGGTCTCTTACCTACACCATGTGAGGATCCTCCTTGTGCTCCTCTCTTTCAGGCCATCTACAATCATTAAGGAATTAGGAATCATTAGAAGGTTTTCTCTAATTTTTACAACTCCCTTTCTTTCTTATACTTTTAGTTAGATCAAGCTCTTAATTATTAGGATTACAAAGTTAGAAACATTTTGCAAAAGGTGAACCCATAAATGTTTATTTCATTTTAACCCTTCACAATTATTCATTTTGTCCCTATTTATGGCTCATAATGATGGTTATAGGTCCTTAGGAGTTTCATTTGAATGTCCTAGCATTAATATGATTTATTGTTCCTTAAAACTTTCAACCTTCACTTCATACTTATCATTAAAGTACCTTCTAGGCATTATAATCTTTCAAAAAAAAATTAGCTTAGAATTTGCTCACTAGCACCCCCATGGCTAAGATGAACACTCCATGATCAAATAAGTTCAAAAAACATGAGAATTAGAGTGATAACGGTCAAATTATGACTTGGGAAAGCTAGGCGGTCAAAGTTGAGGTTAGAGAAAAATTTTCAAAAACTCTCCCTTGGCTCAAATGAAAAATGGTGAAGAAATTGGTTAATTCCCCACATATATATATAGGTTTTGTAAAATCTGATATTGAGGACGTGACATTAGGGATCCAATATCAGTGCAAACTCAATATTAGAGCCTAAGAAATTTCATTTTTCATAAGGGTTTGATGGGAACTTTTGATTCTTTTGGATGTTTGAAAGGTTTTAAGGTTTCTCATAGGGTTTGGATGATGGAGATATGCTCATTGTTGTGAAAAGTTATCATTGGTAGTTCATAAAGAAGGAATCTTCAGCTACAAAGTTCATAAGATGGATATGAAGGGTAATGGATTCATGTTGTGAGAATGGATAGGTTACATGATATGAGAAGTATTTATTGACATCTGCTGATTTTGGAAGGTTCAAGATGAACTGGAATTGCTTGGCAATTATAAGATACAATAGTTATATAAGTGGATCCTCCCCAAAGTAGGCTTTAGCCCTTAATGGCCTTGGATAACCATCACTAAAAGTGTCCTTAGGAACTTAAGAAGTTAAATGTAGCACATGCCTGTTAACGAAAAAACACATGTTAGTACCATCAAATCGAGAAAATAATGTTATGTTATGCAAAACCACAAGTTATTACTATTCAAATGGTAAGATGTGAGGGACTTAAAAGGGATTGTAGAACATAGGAAGTGACATATCTTACCATAGGCATAATGAATTTTTATGTTTTATTAGTGGTTAAATTAATCATTAGCCTTTCTATCCAAGACTCAAACCAAGTCCAAACCATCATCTAGTGACATCACATCATGACATCTGTTGGAAGTATAACCATAAGACTATCAATATTGCAAGGAGTATCATAACTTGGCATATTGTCCAAGGGAGGAGTTTATTCATGGAACTTTGGTTTATTTTTTAGATTTCTAAGAAGCTGACAGCTTTAGGCATAGGTAACATGTCTTTCTAATGGGATCCATAGAAATTTATTTTGTGCTATTTTATTTTTATTTGTGTCAATTGTTCAAGGTAACACTTATTTTACCCTTACTCCAATTTTTAATTAGATCTACAAGGATATAATACAAATTTAGTAACAAGATAGAACTCATAACAATAATCCAAAAGAACCCAGAAACCCCCTTGATGTCACACCCTTTACATTCCCTCTTGGTTCTTCACTTTTCATTCCAAGCATAATGATCACAAGTTTATTCATTTTGTTATAATGAAAATGAATATTGATGAATCATAGTTTACCAAGCCCCAATATTAGGTACATGATATCATGGCCTAGATACAATATCGTATACGAAATATTGTGATTCCTATGTTAGCTTATGAATATAGTACTTAAGCACATAGTTGATAGTTTTTACTGAAGTTCTTTTCTTTCTATTTTTTTTTGTAGTTTATTTTTTAGTTTTTAGTTTCTTTCTTTCAAGCTAGTTATTCCCAATGCATGCTAGCAATGTGATGTTTGTAATTACATGACATCTTTGTTCAAGCGTGATGTACTTGGACATGTGCATGACCAACAATAAAGATTGAGATTACTTTCATCAATGCACCATTTACTTAGATTACTTTTTGTTGTTTTAATTATTTAATGCCTTCTTCAATTAACAATTGAATTTATTGTTATTTATTTTTCCTATCATTAAGCAGAATGTGTACACTTTAATCATGAGCATTTAAGTGCGAATACTTGGCACACCCAGTAGTAATCCGATGAAGTCCAAAACGAGTATGGATGGTTAAGGATGAATACCATCACCATAAGCTGATTTAGGTTTTGCTTCCATTATTAGTTTAATCAATTTATCTTTTCTATTATCAGGTGTAATGTAGAATTAGGACAATATCATATGCCTCACTATGGACTAAACCATAAGTGACAAAGATACTATTAGTCTAGGTGGAAAGATAGCAAATTGAAATCAATGTATAACTATCTAGGTGCCACAACTAGTCCATCCATGGAGTTCAATTGAATTGCACGGACACACTCTTATTTGTATGGTTGAGCATAGCGGTACCTCACTGCTCATCATTGGCATCATTACCGAGGATGGTGCTAGTTATCTAGATTAGTTATATTATACAAGATCACTGTAAAATGATATTAACAATATATCTTTCAAGAAGTATTCAAACACACACCACAAATCAACAATAATGTCTCACTCATGCAAAAATGATTATGAATTGTATAGCACACCTATTCATTGGAGAACTAATGAAATATACAATGAAGAAGATTAGAGTGATCCACCTTATGAAGGGGTTTTTCATGACCATGGCCACCCTAACAACACTCAAAGACTACATTCACCTAAGGCAGACAATCTTGAAGAAGATGACATCAGTCCTAAACTAGGGAAGGCCTCAACGCCTAAGACCTCCTCGATACCTAGAAATGATAAATGAAGGAACCTTGAGAAACATTATAGAGGCGATGGCTATGCTACTAGTTCCTCCTTTTCATCTTCCCCATCAACTTCAACCTCTAGTTCTAATGAAGATGAACATAGGTATAGATATAGAGCTCTACAAAAGGGTCAAAATAAAAGCAAAAATCAAATCCATAGACATACTTAAGGTTATCAACATGAACATAAGCCCCATCATCATCATTGATCAAATAGAGATTTTAATCACAACTTGTCTAACGATGATAAACCCCTATTAATCCCTAAAAGACTAATGCACATCGTAGAGGTCATTAAGATATCTCATAAGAATCATAGGAAGAGTTGACTACCTAAGCTTGATCTGAATAATATTCCAAAATTTGTAGGAGGCTATGATTCAGATCTGCAACATCATTTACAAGCCTTCCCTGATGCTTGTGTACTCAACAATGTGGATAGTAAGTGGGAAAAGCTTAAGCTCTCTCCTAGGACACTAATTAATAATGTCTAAGTGTGCTATATATCATTAGAACCAAATCCAATCAAACGATGGTCAACTATGTTAGAACTTTTCAATAAAAGATACTAGACCTATTTGCAAGTGTCTTCCTTGAGGAGACATGGTCTTAGATAGATACTATGCCTTACTAAATAAATGTCCAAGTCATAGGTTCTCTATGAAAGAGAAAATACTCCACATTATAGATGGGTTTAGCACTAAAACAAGGGTAAGCCTTGGAAAGTATGCTCGAGGACAACTATATAAGCTCCAAGCCCACCAAGCCAAAGAACTAATAGAGTGTCTTGCAAAATAAGAGAGAGAATTATCTAAATGGAAGAATGCCAAATCATTTGAGCAGGATCCAACTCTAGAAACAATACAGATCTAGAACTAAAAGGAAGAGCAAGCAACCAATTCTAAAAGGGTGATACAATCCCAACCTTTGCCAATATAAAAATCGATAGATGAAATTGAGGCAAAGCATAACAAGATGATCGTATGGGAAAATGAACAAAGTGTGAACTTAGAAAACACTATTGAGTAGAGGTTCATCCAAAATAAACCTAGCAATCAAAACAAACAAAGGGCATAAAAATCAAAAATAATTAAGAACACTATTTGGATACTAGGAAAAATGGCTAAGGGTAATGAGGCCAAAGGCTCAACTATAGATAATGAGGATGAATGTGATGTCTATTTATATGACCATTCAAAGTGCTATTGCCTAGTTTTGTTACATCTATATGAGCACTGGGCAGGGAATCTACACCCAAAATTCATACAAAGGTATCAATTTAGGCACATCCCTATTCCATAAGGTAATTATGGACAACCCCATAACCCATTGTACTATCCTGAAGGGAGCTATTACCAGCCTCAACACTTTTCTCCACCGTAGTGGAAAAACTCACAGGAGTGGGGGAGGCCACCATCTAGCCAGCCACATCCTCCTTGTTCACCAAAACCAAATGCCTATTATGTTCAACATCCTATTTCTCCAACCATTTCTAAATCCTCTACATCCAATTGCCATCATCACTCTCTTGAGTATCATTGACCTATGTCTTCTCCTAAGGGATCACCACCTCATATTTCTCACACTTCTTCTCACCCTTGGTATTCTCATCCTTCACCTCCCTCTACACTACCATCAAATATATCAAATGGTTCCACACCATCATGCCAACCAATGGATGTAACTTGTGCTATTTCTATTAATGAAAGTAGGTTCCCTATGCAACATTGGAAGCATCCCTTCTTTAGACATGACCATAGGAAGAAGAATCACACTTCCGAACCTACTCCACCCTCTAAACTAGCCCAAGGTGAACCTGGTGCCACACCTTCCTTAGCTCCATCAACAACCCCTATCACTATACCTAGGCCTCCACCTCACACTTCAACATCCACATGATCTAGTGAATTTACCAATGTGAAGGAACACACAAATCCATGCATACTACCATATAGTCAAGGGTGCCATAGTGGGTCAGATTTCCCTCATAATGTACACACACCATCTAACCTACCCCACTATGCTTTCTATAATTAGGTGTGTGACCAATGATTTCTCTACCCAACTACTATACCACCAATAGACACCCAATGGCTAGGGCATGAAGGGTTCCTAATGTTTCATATATGCATAGATCCTATTCATCCTCTTAAAAATCCTAGCCACAACCAAATGTTTAGTCATGGGGTTCATCCCCCATTCTAATTTCTAGGATTCTTAAGTGTTATTTTATCTTTTTGTTTTATTATTTTTTGTCATTTCTCTATTTCTTTTACTTTTTCTAATTGTTGTTTTTAATTTTCCGTTGTAATCTCAACCGTGAATAAGTTGATCATGTTGTTCATTAAGATGAGGTTTTTCTTTATTCTACCTAGTCATAAGGAACTAATTATTCAAACATTGAGACCACGACATCCATCCACCTATTCCATTAATAAGAGGTTCATGCTCTATTTACAATGGTAATCTTTTTCATCATCTAACTATAAATAATTTGATAATCATTTTGTCTAGAGAGACAAGTGAAGGACCAAGGTGGAATGGGAAGGGTGTGACATAAAGGAGATTCATAGATTTTCTTTGGCTACTTCTGTATGTTCTATCATGTGCAAGGTTGTAGCTATATCCTTGTAGATCTAACAAAAAATGGAAGGGTAACTCAAAATGACACTAAATAAGCTTCTGTGGATCCCATTGGAAAGACATGTACCCATGCCTAAAGGTAGGAAACTTCATAGAGCCATAAAAAAACATAATAATAATAATAATAATAATAAAAGTGTGCCACCATGACACTCCTCCCTTACTCCTCCCTTGAACAAAATGCCAAGTGATGTTACTTCTTGCAACTCTGATAGACTTATGGTTGTTTATCAATGGGATGAAGCTATGTGGTGTCATTGCAATGTGGCATGGTGTTGGTCTAAAACTTGTAAAGTTAGACATATGGTTATTTAACCACTAATTACACACAAGATTCCATTGTGAGCATCATTAAAAACCTCATGCCCCGATTTTTATGATCCCTTCTGCAATCCATCTAATCTCATTGTCCAAATGTTCATAACTTGTGGTTGGTGTCATGTAGAGTTATTATCTCAACTTGGTGATTTTAGCATGTGTGTTTTGTTGATAGGTATATGTTGGATTTAACTTTGCTAGTGCCCATGGACATTGGAGGTGTGGTTCCACAAGGGCATCATAAGATAGAGCCTACTTTGGGGAGGACCCACTTGTGTAACATTTGTAACTTGTCCCTGTTGCATACAACCACATTATTTTACACCCTTAGACTACTCATCTAAGTGAACTATCCTTTCCTTTATCATTTTAATCAATCATTCCGCAACAATTACTATACACCCTTCATCCTAGCCCCTTTTCACAAATTTTAATATATGACTCCATGATGACACATTTGTGGTGCTTCAAAATCAATTTTCCAAATACCCTAGACCTTCCAATTTAATCTCAAATCCTTCATTAAATATCAAAAATTCATTATTTCCACTTAGTCCCTACATTCAGTGCATGTTGGTGGGGACACAATATCACATCTGACCTGATATCAGGTACGTGATATCAGGTCTTGCCTACCTATATATAGTTACGATCCCACCTACTTCAATGTTCATTTCCTTCATTTGCCACTAGGGGAGTTGCTGAAATTTTCCCTTGTGACTTAGAGCTTTACCTATCCATCTTCGAAGTGCAATATTTAGCTTCCTAAAATTCCAATTTCAATTATATCTCATCTTATTTGAACCCAAAGTGTTCCACTTAGTTAGAGCCCAAGGACTAGGGCAATGTCTCATGTTGTTCCCATAATGTCTCTAAGACATTTAGGAAAAATCCACCTTCTCAACTATGATCGTGGAGCTCAATTTCAGGCCTTTCATTGAGTTTTCCCCCAAACCAGTGAAGCCTCAACATAAGACATCTCCATTATGGCCCATTCTCTTAGAAAGTGGTGACTGGTATTTGGGTGAGACATACCAATTTTGGCATGACAAGGAAGAATGAACCATTACCAATGTAGGTGGTGTTCTCATTGATTTCTCTACAAGGGCCATTGCAGAGGTCTTGAATCTTCAAAATGAAGGACCAAAAGTTGCTCATCTATCCACTCACTCAGACACGGATGTAAGAAAGTTATGGTTGAAATGGGCTTATGACAAAGAAAATAAACCTTATGGAGAATTGACCTTGGAAGAAAGGAGTTAGTTTAAGATCGACACACATTTTCCCCACCAAAGGCTTAAATAGACTATCTACTTATGCTATGCATGATAGTACAATTTTGATGGAAAAATTTAATGCAAATTTGCCCCATTTATATTTGATGGAAATACTAAGGCTATTCAAAGAAAGAATGACAAAGAAGCTTTCCTTGCCTTTCCCTTGTCTTATTAGGAAGCTATGTAGACATGCTAGAATTTTGGGCTATATGAATGATGTTCTTAGAAAAGCCCAAAATGCTTTGTATGCTGAACTACTCAAACCATTAGTGCTAAGGAAAGACGTTGGTGAGCAATTAGAACAAGAAGAAGAGTGAAAAATTGAGCCCACTACACCTCAAACAATAGGGCCTAGCCAACAATAGGAAGGAAGGTCTAGCACACAACCCACAAGCTAGCAAGTCCAACAATCGCCACTACCACAATAGGACTATTGACCATCCATTAGTCACCTCAGAACCATTGTTGATACTATCAGTTAGGGGAGTCATGATGTTGAGAATTTATTTAGGGTCATTGATGGTGTCATGCAGCCCACTATTTAAGCTAATCTCGCAAGTGGACACATTTCATTGATTTTAGGAGGAGAGTCCTAGTTGTCTTAGCAGATCTCTAGGAATGCTACATCCTTCCAAGTTAGATTAGAAACTAGTGAAGGTGCCATAGTTGTGGTCATGCAGCACTAGGATACAGCAGGTGTAGTAGAGGTGGTCGTAGACCACATCAAAGAATCTTTTAATGTCACTATTGTGCCACCGATAGATTTCACAGGAGCACATGATGCTCAAGTTTTAGCTAGTTCCTCAATGATTCCTACAAAACATGAGGATGTCTTGGATTGCTTACTAAAAATAGGACAAGTCATGACTTCCGTGTCTGACATCCTTCAAGATGTCATTGTAGTACAATCGGACCTCATTTCAACTAAAAGAAAACTGTTCATGGCTGAATTTAGGACCTAGCATGTGGAAGCAGAGCTACAAAGATTGCAAAAAAATCTTGTCACCCTACAAGATGAATAAAGGAAAACTTTCCAATTCATTATAGCAAACCAATTGTATGTTTTTTGAAATGAGCAACTAAATAAATTATTGGAAGATAATAAAAAGGTGGCAAGGGAGAAAGAGTAGGCCAATTGCAATGCTTCCAAGGCACAAGCTCAAATTTATGCACATGCTAAGGCTCTCAAGGTCCTACAAGAGGAGAATAAATAACTTGTTGCTGAAAATATTTAGTTGATAATAATTGAGAAATAGAAGAATGTTCTCAAAGAAATTTTTCAATAGATGTGAGAACAATTAGTATGGATCAACCAAGATATGAATGTCTTGACCAAAGAAAATAAAATCCTTTCTATGGAGGAGGTTTGCGCCATCCATCAAAATATGGTAATAGAGATCAGTGCATGGCAGAATGAGTCCAAGAAGCACGAGAAGTTGAAAGAGCACTTCTGTGATTAGGTGGGGATGTACAAAGAAATAATCAAAAATGAGATTCATATGGCTAAGACTTACATTAACTCTTTCAGTGCTCAACACATTGACTGGCGAGCCATATTGGATGCATATGCCTTTGTCCACCAAGTAGAACTAAAAAGCTGAGACTTGTAGATTCAAGACTTAACGAAGTACAAGGAGTTGGAAAATTTGTAATATGCCAACTTAGCCTTGTTAACAACATGGTGCTCAAGAAATGAGCTTGAGAAATAGATATCTGCCACTTACACAAAGTATGAGATAGAGTTTGCCAAAAATAAGAAAACATTGCAAAAATTAGAAGTTACAAACTCTAAATTAGAAGTGGTCAAAGAAAGCTACCTTGATCAAAGAGATGTAGCAGCAAATTTGGCTTGATGATTGATAGATTATCATGAATTACAAGATAAAGCCAGAGCCTATGAGGAGGAATGATGGTAGTTTATTATATGGTATGTTCAAGTGAACCAGATATTTCCACAGCTACCATGTCCATGGGAGGTGCGAGTTCCATCAAACATTAGGACATCAACATGGACTATGCATTATCCTCAAATGGAAGAAGAGAAAACTGCAAGTGCTTCTCACAAATCAGCTATCTCACAAGCCTATAAGACTAGACAAAGGAAAAGCACCAATGGACGAGCCACCACCTCCAAGAACCACATGAGTTCCAACATTTTGTATTTTGCATTTTATGTCCAAGTTTTGTGTTTCCCATACTATGGCATGGTTAGTCAGTAGTAGTCAATAATTCCGTACCTTCATAATTGTTTGTAAGGGGCTCATTTGTCATTGTGTTAGCTCGAGGACAAATTTTTATTCAGTCATGGGGATATGAAAAATCGTAGTTTGCTAGGCCCCGATATTGGGTACACAATATCAAGCACACGATATCATGGCTTGGATACAATATTGTATATGTGATATCGTGAATCCTATGTTAGCCTATAAATACAACACTCAAGCACATAGTTGACAATTTTTAGTGAAGTTATTTTCTTTCTAGTCCTTTTGGTAGTTTAGTTTTCAATTTTCAATTTCTTTCTTTCAAGCTAGTTATTCCTAGTGCATGCCCACAATGTCACATTTGTAATTGCATGGCACCTTTGTTCAAGTCCGACATACTTCGACATGTGCATGATTGGTAATAATGATCGAGATTACTTTCATCATTGCAATATTCACTTAGATTAAATTTTTCTATTTTAATTATTTAATGTCTTCTTTAGTTAATAGTTCAATTTATTATTATTTACTTTTCCTATCATTAAGCAAAATGTGCATGCCTTAATCACGAGTGTTTAAGTACGAATACTTGACATGCCCAACAGTAATCCCATGAAGTCCAAGACATGCGTAGATGGTTAAGGATAGATACCATTGCCATAAGCTAATGTAGGTTTTACTTCCATTATTAGTTTAATCAATTTATATTTTCTATTATCAGGAGCAACGTAGAATTAGGACAACAGCATATGCCTCACTATGGACTAAACCATATGTGACAAAGCTACTACTAGTTCAGGTGGGAAGATAGCGAATTGTAATAAATGTATAATTGTCTAGGTGCCACAACTAGTCTATCTATAGAGTTCAATTGGATCATAGCTACATGCTCATATTCATATGGTTGAGCATAGGGGTACCTCCCTACTCATCAAATATCATTATGGCCGTGGAAAAACCTCGTATTAATGGAAAGGATGTATGAATGATGTGGACTCATTATTTAAATAATTAGTCCCTTATGACTTGATAACATAGAGAAATATTTACTTTATTGGGCTACATCTTGCCTTTATTTAATGTGTCTTATTTGTAATCAAACTTATTTACAAAAGGTTCAAAAGCAAAGTATGAAAGAAATGAAAAAGATAGTAAGAATTTTGAAAAAGTATAAAGAATCAAAAATTTTAAAAGAAATAAAAATATTAAGGAATTGAAAAATATTAAAGAATGTCAAAATTTTAAGAAATGAAAAGTATCAAATAATGAGAAAAGATTAAAGAATGTGAAAATGAAATAAAATTAAAGCTTCAATAAGGTACCTATGGTTTGAAATGGACTCCGCCATGACTATTATTAAGATTACTTAAATGAAAAATAGAACAAGTAGAAGACTAGTGGATAGGATGGGTAGATTCTTTGGAGTATTCATAGTATGGTTTGACTTGTTAGATATTGACAAGGATAAGCTTATGTGGGCTAGATGTTTGGTGAATGTGTAAGGCACCAAATGCATAAGTAATGTGCACAATGTATGGTCCCTTCCAAAGTGTCTAAAATTTAGCTTTGGGATAAAGGACTAGGATTATAATAAAGGATCTTGTCACCTAGTTGTATGGTTACATTTCTTATCCATGAATCGTGCCTAAGCTTAGAGTAATGCTTATGGACTTCACTGCCCATGAGTGCTACTAGTTGATTCTCATCTACAAGATTTAGGTTCATTAGACATTCCATTTAGGATAAACTTAAGTTCAAGTCAAGTTCATTAGTAGTAGCTTAAGTGTGAAGCTCTGCTTGAATTGGAAGTATCAGAAAATTTCCATTAACTAACTCATATGGAATGTACCCTATAGCTAATTTCTAGAATGTCCTATAGGCCCAAAGAGCATTGCTTAATTTCATACTTTAATCTTATCTAAACCTACTAACTATCCTTGTGAGTATAATAGTAATTTCATGGTTAGTGACTTTAGCTTGACCATTTACTTAGGCATGATATGACATTGTTAGTTTATGGTTAACCCCAAGTTGTTGCATGAGTTTCTTAAAAGTAGCACTAATGAAGTGGGTCTCATTATTTGATATACGTATTTTGAGTACTCCAAATTTATTCACCACATGTTGTTGAAAAAATTTGGCACCCATCTTTGTTGTACAATCTTTTGCTATTGTTGCTTCTACCTACTTTATGCAGTAATCCACAATCACAATGATATACACTTTCCCATTTGACATTAGTTGAATGGACCCCATAAACTCAATTCCCCATATATCAAAACGTTTCCATGACTGTATCTAGTGCTGTGGCCCTTCATATCTAACCATAAT
This sequence comes from Gnetum montanum, assembly GCA_015680685.1. Classification (NCBI taxonomy): domain Eukaryota; kingdom Viridiplantae; phylum Streptophyta; class Gnetopsida; order Gnetales; family Gnetaceae; genus Gnetum; species Gnetum montanum. The sequence continues at coordinate 145,299 of MNCI01016842.1, read as the reverse complement.
TAGTCCATCTCTTTGGCAACATTCATAATATTTTGCAAACATGTGGGCATCTCTGGATAGGATAGGATAAAGTAGCCTGCCATTAATAGTTTAAATGTCATTTGGTGCCCTACATAGTGTCCACGGCATGGGCCTTCATGGGCATCCTGTAAAACTCTTTGCTAATCATGATCTAGCATGCACCATCACACAAGCCCATCTACATAGATCTTGTACAAATTTCCATTGATTTTCATGTACCATTTGGCTCTATGAAGAAATTGTTCATGTTATTTTGTACTCCATTTAACTAGAAGCTCTTGTGTTATGAGATAGATCAAATACTCTATAGTCCATGGCTTCCTTGTTGAATCTACAGTCTTTACTATTTTAGTAAACAAGTTGTCATCAAGGAATTGATCTAATAAAGATTCCACTCAATTGTCAAAATCCCATTTCAACCTTGATAAATGATCAATTACTACATTTTTCATTCCTTTCTTATCAATCATTGTGATGTCAAACTCTTGAAGGATCACAAGTCATCTTATCACACTAGGACTAACCACTAGCTTGTTCATCAAAAATCAGATGGCACTATGATCAATGTGAACATAGATATGGTAACCCAAGATATAATGTCTAAATTGTTCAAGCATAGACACCATGGCCATTAGCTCCTTTTCAGTTGTGATCTAATTTAATTGTGCTCCTATGATACTTCTACTAGCATAGTGTATGTAGTATGTGCTCTTTTGATCATCAAGTTGTGTTAGTACTACACTAAGCACATAGTTGGAAGCATCAATCATGATATGAAAAGGTCTTGACCAATCCATAGCTTAAAGGATTTGTGTTTCAACTAACTTCTACTTCAAATCTTCAAATGCATTTTCACATGACTTAGTCCATTTGAAGGATGCATCCTTCTTCGTGAGTTTTACAAGTAGTTTGGCTATCTTTGAAAATTTTTTAGTCAATCACCTATAGTATCTCATATGACCTAAAAATGATCTTACATATTTCACTATCTATGGTCATTGTGTGATGTTTTGGATAACTTTGATCTTTTTGGAATCTACCTCAATATCCTTTTGGCATATTTTATGTCCTAGCACTATCCCTTCCTAGATCATGATATGGCTCTTTTCCCAATTGAGCTTCAGATTGGTTTCAACACATCTTTTAAGTACCTTCTCCAACTAATCTAGTAATTTTTTGAAATCTAGCTTGTATGTGGAAAAATCATCCATAAAGACTTTAACATCGTTGCCTATATATTTTGGAAGATACTTAAAACCAGTCTCCAGAAGGTTGTTGGTGCATTGAAAAGACCAAAAGGCATTTTTTTGTAACCAAATGCTTCCCATGGACTAGTGAACATGGTCTTCTCTTAGTCTTCAAGTGAAATGAAAATTTGATTGCATCCATTATACCCATCCAGAAAACTTTAATACTCATGTCTTGAGATTGTGTCCAGGACTTGATCAACAAATGGTAATAGGAAGTGATCCCTGAATGTGGCTAAGTTAAACATCCAAAAGTTGATGTAGATGCACCATCTACCTTCCTTCATTGGAACTATCACCAAAGGATTGACCCATTCACTATCCAGAATATGATAGATGAATCTTGCTTTTAGCAACTGATGGGACATGATATCACATGGGCGACGATATTGCATTCCTTGCGATATCGCATATGCGATATCACGTCGTCCCCCATGATATCGCATATGCGATATCGTGGTGTGCTACAAAGTCTATAAATAAGAGGTGGCTCTCCCTTGTTTCTCATTCTAGGCCTAGACTGTAGTGAAACTCTGGCAGTTTTCCCTCTCCAAAGATAGAATATTTTCCATGTGCCCATAGTAGGAACTCCAAAGTGAATGGATCTTTATTCGAGCAAATATTGTACCTGGATACAAATTTGTGTACGGAAATAAAGACGAAATTATTGGATAAACCTTGCAGTGTATGCAATAGGCTAAATAGGAATTTTATTTATTGTTATTTATCGTTTATCATTTACATGCTTTATTAGTCATTAAATCTCTCTTAACCCTTCTCTCCTAGTTAAGTGCCTCAGTATGACCGCTTCGAGCACGTGCATTACGCTTGGTGATCCTAGTAACGATTAGCGTTTGGTAACCAATGTTGCATTGGTTTAGGGTGTGAATGGTAAGTGGGAACAAATGCTGATGCTAGGTTAATTAAGACATAGTTAGTTAGTTAGAGTTAGTTAATTAATTTCTTCACCCTTCACCTCATTAGCATAGGAGATAAAATAGAAAAGACATAAAAATCATATACCTCAGACTTACTTAACCATACAACCATGACAAATACAAGTAAGTCTGGGAAGATAATGAATGACTAACCCTAAGTGTTCAATGAGGAGTGTAGGCACTTAGTCTAGAAAATTCGATCGGATCGCTCATGTAATGCTCGTATTTGCATGGTTGAGTGTTGGGATGCCTCTCCACTCATCATTGGCATTGTTGCCGGGAATTAAGTGTTTGTGCGCTAAGTAGGACATAGGAAATTATCCACATCATTGGGAGCTTAAAAGAACCCCTTAGGGTTAATTAAACAAAAATTTATATAATGGTTAAATAGCACACCGAATTAAACTAAGATGTCTTCTTCTCATATGAGCATTTCACCACCTAGGGATCATACAAGAAAAAGTTGGCAATTTAACATGCATAACCAAGATCTGCGAGTACCTCAATAGTATCCGATAGTATATACTCATCCTGATGAGTATATACCTAATTTCACTTTTACCCTCCATCAAGATGAACAACTATGTTGGCGAGATTTGCAAGGTAACATAGTATTACCTCCAGAGCGTGCAGTCCCCAACATGCTCCTCCATGCTTTGGCACAGATCGGCATGTCACAACTCTATGTTGAATACATTGTAGGTGATTTTGATACAAGGTATTACCATCCCAAAAAAGCACAATGTTTAAGGGATTCATAGCAGGAGAGACACCACACATTGTTGAAGGGAAAAGGGTTCCTGCATGTCCTAAGTGAAATCAAAGATGGTGAACCCATTATAACAGGTTCTCTGTCAAAGGATGTTCCTCCTCCTAACGATGGTGAGGAGGTGGGGTATCAGAAATTATGCTTCATGATTCATAACCCTGGTTCTGATACCCATGAACACCAAGTGTTATCCAAGGGAACAAAAACACACAACAAGTATGGGCACTTTGATTGTCATCACGATCGGGGCTGTAGCAGCCAAAGAGAAGGTAAGAAACATCGACATGGTGATGGTTTTGCTTCTTCTTCCCCTTCATCACATCACTCACCCTCTCCTTCCACATTTTGGTGTAGCCACAAAGAGCATAATGGTGAGGATAAGGGTAGGCAATACGAGAAACCTCGACAAGAAAGACGAGAGAGAGGCTAAGGGCACTCATAAGAATCAAGGCACGAACGAAGGAAAAGTAGGGAACAACGTAGACATCATAGAAATCATGAAAGAGATGATCATGACAAGCCCCTACTTGCAACTTGGAGTATGCTCGATATAATGGAGGCAATTAGAATACCCACAAGGCATCAAAAGGATAGCTGGATCAAGTGCTTAGACATGAACAATATCTCATGGTTTGATGGGGGATATAATGTTAATCCAAAGAATCATTTACAGGCATTCCACGATGCTTTCACCTTGCAAAATATAGAGAATGAGTGGTAGAAACTAAAGTTGTTCCCTAGGATACTCATCAAGGAAGCAGAGTGTTGGTACCAGTCCTTAGAGCCGGAAACCATTAGGAGATGGAGTATGATGTTAGAGTTGTTCAACAATAAATACCAAATGTACTCCAGAGTGTCTAATTTTCATAAACATATCCAAGGATGAAAACAGGGTAATCACGAACCCTTGGATGCTACCATGGGCCAATACTATGCATTGCTACATTGTTGCCCAGGCCATGGGTACACACAATGGGATCAACATAGCCATCTCATAGATGGGCTAAGGTATGAAACTAGGAGAACCCTTGGGACTTATGCCCAAGGGAGATTATCTGAACTTAGATCCCATGAAATTCATCAATTGTTGGAGTAAGTAGCCAAAAAATAAGGGGAGCTACAGAAAAGAGAAAGTGTGGAAGAATACAACCGTGATCCTTCCCTTCGAAAGAAGGGAGTGAAATTTTGCAATGAAGAGGATGAGTCACCACTTGAAGAGTTGGTGAATAGAAAAAACCTTGCTGCTCCAAAAGCTAACAACTGAAGTGTCAGCTAAGGTGGATCAATTATGGGATTCCTTAGACTCTAGACTTGAAACTATCCTAAAAATCATAGAGGAGTCTAAGGAGGAATGAGGTAGTGACTCCGATAAGAAAAAGAGAAGAGATTCAGGCCATGCACGTGACAAAGGTAAGGGGAAAATAGCTATCTCCGATGAAGTTGTAGATTCAAACACAGACAATGATGGTGGATGTGAGATCTACCAATATGACCATCCTAATGGATGTTGTCCAATCATCTCACATCTACAAGAGTCTGGGGTGTATGCACTTAACCCGAGACTTAACAGATGGCAAGCATCCCAAAGGTTACCTTATACCCAAGGTAACCCAAAACAGTTTCACCAACCATTAACATACTATCCAAGTGGAACTCCATCACAACCCATCAGGTAACATCAGTAGTGGCAACACCCACAGTCATGGGGGATGCTACTACCAAGGCAACAATACCCTTACCGGCAACCAGATTCTTATGGCTATTACGTGCACAGTTGGTTTTTCCAAGTGACTCTATGGATCACACAACTCCCCAACGTCACTACCAAGTTCAGGAGTATTTTAGAAGGACTCCTTCTCCTAAGAGAGATACTCCACACATCTACCATCCTTCAAATCCATCCATCACTCTTCTGCCGGTATTTCCACTACCACCTACTCCAACAATGCAAGGGGAACTCCCTATTCAACCGCAGCAACAAAATGCTACGAGAGCCATGAACATTGAACTTGCTACTAGTTCTAACAACCGCAAGAAGAGAAGACCTTTCATCAGAACCAAAATCCCAGACAAGCTATCACAAAAACAATCAGTTGAGTCTATGTACACTCCTCCACCATCCAAAACTTCAGGGCTCCCTTTAGTCCAACAATAGAGCTTAATGCATACAGTTATGTTAACACATACTGTTACCGACTGGATCAAGGTAGGCCACCTTTCTAGGAAACTCTCTAATCTTGGAAGCCCCTTAATCTATGTACAAGTCACGAGGAATGAACCACATAAGGCTCTTCTTGACTCAAGTTCCAGAGTCAACTTAATCGCATGAAAAATGTATCAAGCCTGGAACTTGCCCCAACTTAAGAAGAGAAATATTCAACTAGAACTAGCTGACCAATCCATCACCATTCCCTTGGGATTGGTGGAGGACATAGTTACCACTATGTGTGGTTGGTCATACCTAGCCAATTTTTGGGTGATAGAAGTCAACAGTAACAATGGGGGCTTCCCAATTATAATGGGAAGGCCATGGCTAAGTATAATAGATGTGTACCTAGGGATCCATGATCTTTCCTTGGAGATATATAAGGAAAATATTTATGGAAAGATCGAGAAGAAGAAAGTTACATGCATCACATACAATGACTCAGAGGGTGATGACATGGAGGAATGCTCAGCATCTCTTCCATGCAACCGGTGTGCCCAAGAAACACAAATAAAAAGGTGCCTGTATGTAGTAACCACACAAGTAGTAGACACCCCGTGGTTGACAGCTAATCGAAAGATCAACTGACCAACATGCATGGAACAAACTAGGGCAACAACTCACGCTAACAACAAAGGCATAGATACATTGGAGTATGAGCATCGTCGACTTCCACCCCTTAATCTAAGAACATCAATTGGGAGAAGTTGGATATTTCTAAGAAATTTAAATAGACCTTTATTATTTCGGATCTCTCCCTTTCCATTCAGTCATGGGGGAGATGGCTACCTATGCTAATCATTAGAGGCCCTTAGTTCTTTTAAGTTTTTATTTTATACATTTTTGTTTTACAAGTTTTTGTTTTACCCATTTTTGTTTTGCACATTTTTGTTTTACAAATTTCTTTAAATTTTCTTATTTTTGTTTTACAACATTGTTATACCTTTTCCATTTCTTTGTGTGTGTATTATCCATCTTGTAAGTTTGTCACCCAATAAGTGTTCTTCATGATGGTATGAACTATTTTCCTATTGATTACTAATGTTTGGTTTTTACCTTTAAGTTATGATGTTGATACTAAGGTATGTTTCTTTTGATACGATAGGCAATGAGTTCAATTCATCCATTCATCCACAAAAGTCTATGGTCTCTCTTAACTTGGAATTGTACAGTCCCTTTTTTCAAAATAATAAGAACTTATAACGAATCAGTGACTGGGTGTTTCTCAAACTAAGGACTCAAGGATTGAAAAGGATGTGACTTCAAGGGAACTTGATGCATTTTTGTTGGTCATTCTCTTGGATGTTTTCTTCTGGAGTTCTCTTACCATTTTGACATTACCCAATTATCAAGAAGCTGAGCTAATAAAAATAAGAAGTCTTTGCATGGTGTGGTTCTCACGCATAAACACATAGAAAAAACACAATAGTGAGAATTCAAAGCACATCCCTTAGACAAAATAATCCCTTAGGCTACAAGCATTGGTTATGGAACTCAAAATAAAAATGTTTCCTCTAACTAAGGTCCTTCTTGCTTTCCATTCTCTCCTCCTTTGTTTCGTTGGAATGGTCGTGGCTCTTGGGTGAAGGCATTCTTGTTATTCAAGTGGATGGATTGGCCAAATGCATTTATGTGAAGTCACTGGATGTGGGNGATGGATTGGCCAAATGCATTTATGTGAAGTCACTGGATGTGGGTTATTTGAGGCCAGATTTGGAATGGGATCTGCTAAGTCACATTAACTATGCGATACACAAGGGGCTATACACCACCTTGTTCTTGAGACTCCATTCCATTATCTTCTTTCCATCATTCTTCCTCCATTGTCCACCTCATTGCCAGTTGTATCATTAGTGTATATCTTGGTTGATGCATTATTTTCTTTTTGGTAAATTCTTATGGTTAAGACTTTAACTCTTGTTCCACATGACATTCGTAGAGCCTACAAACTCTTTGAATGTGGGTTTGTCAGGGTATTAAGGGCATGAGCCTACTTTGGGGAGGACCCACTGACATTCCTATTTCGTGCATCCATTAAATTCTTTCCCTTAACATTGNCTGACATTCCTATTTCGTGCATCCATTAAATTCTTTCCCTTAACATTTTTTCAATCCCTTCTATTTTTTTCATTTCCATCTTGACTTTCACTTCATTAACATTATAGTTGTCTTTTTCTCTATCTTTCTTGTTCTTTTTCTTTCTCCATGCTATCGCTACCAAAGGTTCGCTCTTAGTCATGGGGGTCCAGACCCAAATTTTCTTGATTTTCTTCTAACCCCTACACCTTTGGTAGTTACCACTCTTATATCTCCATATCCGTATCAGCCATACCACAACTTAGCCAATGGACCTTTCACCGAAGCAAGGTATCAACTGTAGTGAAATTCATTTACCCTTGCTAATATAAGATTGTGTTGTGTGTGCAGATGGCAATCATACAACAATGGATTGGATCTAGAGGGAACACTTGGAATGGAGCAGTGCTGACACAGCTATGCGAAGAGCAAGATCAATGGCACGCTTATGGATGGACAACGAAAGGTGCAATCTTGGTGTTGGTAGCTGTAGCGACAGAAAACGTCGGCAGCTGGAAATACCGACCCAGATTCCGTGTATACAGTTTTAACCACGGATCTGCACGAGGGCTATGCTGGAAAAAGAGAATCCGCGGCGCCCTGAACGGTCTTGTTGATCAGACAGGGACTTACGGGTCAGTAAAACAATGAAGATTACAGATCTTTGCGTACTACGATTTGATTTGAGGGATCGTGAAACGGGAGGAAAAGGACGTGGATGGATCGCTACGCTGATAACGTCAAACACGCCGAAGAGACACTGACCAAGAGAGAAACGCGTGATTTTCAAAGATCTATGTTTCGATTTTTGAAAGAATGTATGATTTGGTATGTCACGTTACAATGGTAGAGACACCCAAAAACTTGATACAAAATGAGCACAAAACAACAAGGAAACTGTCCAGATAGAAGTTTGATCTACCTCGTAGACCAAAGCTGGGATGCAAGGATGGTCAAGCTCTGAGGTCTGTCAATCCACTGTTTCTGACCGGTAAGGCCTGCAAACTGGGCGAGACAATCTCACAATCCGTGTTCTGCTTCTTTGCTTCGAGTAGATTCTGCACAGGGCAGCGATCGCTAATGGAATGCTCTTTCTTGTTGCTAGGGCTCAAGCGCACTGTGCTATGTTCTCGTTGAAGGATGGTGTTGTTGGCGGTTGTCAAAAGGTTGCTCTTTGTTTCTCTGCTCAAGGCGATAAGTGCTTCCTTGCTCAGAAAATGCTCTTGCCCTTTTGATTTGCCACC
>MNCI01016842.1:99278-123245 GCA_015680685.1 Gnetum montanum | reverse complement strand
GTTTGCGTGTTGTGCGTGTGAAGAGCAGGTACATGTTGAGCATGCTTCAATTGCTTTTAGGCTGTATTACACTCATTCGCGTTGTGTTGCGTGTATGAGCGTAATCTGGTATAAGAACAATAGGCTCAAAATTGTCTTACGCTCACTACGCAGCTGCGCGTAACAAAGCGTAGACAATGTCTAATTTACGCTCACCACGCAGCTGCGCGTAACGAAGCGTAAATAATGTATAACTTATACTCATTACGCAGCTACGCGTGACGAAGCGTAAAGAATGCCTAGTGATGAAATACGCAATGGTATGCACCACCATGAGAAAAAGTGTTGAACTGTTGCGCTTCTCTAGCCTTTGACTATTTTGGAGCTTATTACGCTCATTACGCTGCCGTGCGTAATAGAGCATAAACTTGTCCTTGAACAAAAGACTTAGCAAAATACACAAGAAATCACATCTCACGCTACTTAAGCTTCTCCCTATGCTGAAGCAACTATCCTTCTGATGCCGGGCTATGTCGAAACACTATCACGCTGAGCGTCATTACGCTATGTCGCGTGATATAGCGTAAACAACAAAAGCATAGAAAGATTAGGAATCTGCACAGGAAGTTGCGGACTTGATGTTACGCACCTCTTGGCGTTGCTCTGTCTTATTCCACCCTCTGGAATGCTGAGATGCGCCCTTGCATGAATTGCGAATCTTTGCCTAAGGCCGACTCGCGATTTTTAACGATGTTTCAGTAGCAACAAGACTTTTTCTCTCTTCTCTCTTCTCTCTTAGCTGCCAAATAAGGCTTGATTTCAAATGTAAAAGGTGTTCACTCTTATTGTCATGAACACTAGTTTTGTCATGTCTTGTAATGATGATCTGTTCACATGTCATTCCATTCACCATTAGTTCCATTCAGTTAATAATCCCATACCTTCCCAATATTATTGTAAGGAACTCAAGGACGATTTTTTCTTCAATCATGAAGGTATGATGGAACATGATATCACATGGGCCGCAATATCGCATCCCTCACGATATTGTGTTGTCCCTCATGATATCGCGTATGCAATATTACGGTGTGCCGCAAAGTCTATAAATAAGAGGTGGCTCTCTCTTGTTTCTCATTCTAGGCCTAGACCATAGCGAAACTCTAACAATTTTCCCTCTTCAAAGATAGAATATTTTCCATGTGCCCGTAGTAGGAACTCCAAAGTGAATGGATCTTTATTCGAGCAAATATTGTACCTGAACACAAGTTTGTGTACGGAAATAAAGATGAACTTCTTGGATAAACCTTATAGTGCATGGAATAGGCTAAATAGGACTTTTATTTATTTTTATTTATTTGTTATCATTTACATGCTTTATTATTCATTAAATCTCTCTCAACCCTTCTCTCCTAGTTAAGTGCCTCAATACGATCGCTTCGAGCACGTGCGTTACACTTGGTGATCCGAATAACGATTAGCGTTTGGTAACCAAGGTTACATTGGTTCAGGGTGTGAGCGGTAAGTGGGAACAGATGCTGATGCTAGGTTAATTAAGACTTAGTTAGTTAGTTAGAGTTAGTTAATTAATCTCTTCATCCTTCACCTCATTAGCATATGAGATAAAATAAAAAAGACATAAAAAACACATACCTCAAACTTACTTAACCATACATTTGTGACAAATACAAGTAATTCTAGGAAGACAACGAATGATTAACCCTAAGTGTTCCATGAGGCGTGGAGGCACTTAGTCTATGGAATTTGACCAGATCGTGTGTGTAACGCTCGTATTCGTATGGTTGAGTGTTGGGATACCTTGCCACTCATCAGCAACTTTTCCAATTCTTGCTTGACTACCTCCTTGAGTTTAGGATTGAGCCTTCATTAACGTTTGCATTTTGGTTTGACTATAGAATTAGTAGAAATTTAGTGTTGAAAAATTCATGGATCAATTCCCATGATCTCATCATAAGACCATACAAATACTATAGGCTATTTGTTAAGCACTTCTAGTAGTGTCCTTTTCTATTCTTTGTCTAGGTTAGCATTGATTATCATTGGCTTTTTATTATTCATGAATGCATATTCTAATGTTTCCAATAGGAATTTCAATTCTAGTAGTTCTTGTTCCATTATATCTAGGATCTCCAAGTATCCCCAATCTATTTCTTCTTCCTACTTGATTTGAGGTTAGAAGTGTCTTTTCATTAGCTATTCTAACTTATCCATTTCTACTACATAGGTACTGATAATTTTCTCTTTAGGTTCCATGTACTTATCAGATTGAGTTTCTTCACTTGTAATTAGCCACTGGGTGCCCTCTTGTTGGGTGGCTACCACATATAGACAATTTTGCACATAACTTGTTTCAACACATCTATTACATGCCTTAGTCTCCTCTCATTTGATTACCCAAATTCTTTTCCTGTAATTGCACCCATTATCATTGTATGCGATACATGGAACTCTCCATCTTTGTATAATTTTGGCCTCATCTTCATTGGAAAATTTCTAAGGACAAATCATGAATTCCAAGATTAGCATCTATAGTGCTAAGCCAAGCTCTTCCCATGATAGTTGGAAATTCTCCCTAATTTTTCCCCACATGAATAACTAGAAATTTAGCATGGTAAGACTAGCCACTAATGGTAGTAATTACATCTTTTACTTGTCCAAGTGAAACTATGATTAACTAGCCTGCAAGCTCTAAGAGAATGTTACATTTCTCTAGTGGTGGTAAGTTCTAGGCCTAATACATGTCTTGAGATATCAAGTTCACTCTAGACCCAGAATCCAATAAATATTTGCATGGTCTTTGTCCTGCTATTTGGAGATAAACTAAGGAACTTCCTAGATTAGTTCTCTTCTATTGAAGATCCCTTGCCTTGATCCAATCAGTTATGGTCTACGTAAGCATGACAATGATGACATTTGAATATGGTGAAGTTGGAAGCTTGTTGTGTTGAGAAGTACTTGATGTAGATTGGAAGTAGATGTGTTCCCCATCTATTGAGTCTTTTCTGGAGTTGTTCTAAAGAATGGTCATTTCCTAGGTTAAGACTCATAGGTAACTATCTCCTCATGCATATTAACTACCCTCATAGCACTCTTTTGCTATGGTTGTGACAGAAATTTCCCTTGCATAATAGAAGGTGGCACTGGTGGTAGAGGATTTAGGTGTTAATTAGAATGACCAGCTATTAGTGGATGCACATGCAAGTGTGGGTTTGTCCTTGGTAACATCAATTTATGGCATTTCTACTAGATAGTATTGTGGTGTTTGAATAGTTGCATTACCATGTGATACTAGATGTTAAAAAAAATATCCATATGGATCTACCTATCTCTACAAATATTGTTGCAAAGGTGGTGGGATAGCCCACAATTGAGGCTATTGCCACTACTAATAATAGTACGCCTATGGCTAGGGCAAAGCTCCACTAGGATAATACATTGGTTGAAGGTTCTATTGGTACTTATCTTGAGGATAATATAATTGTTTGGGGATTTGTCTTTTAACAAATTTGGGATTGAGTGCATATGCTTCCATCTCTTATATATGTGTCATGACTAGACAACATCCCTTGGGATGTTTGTAATAACACATAGTGCAACCTTCCTTATCTATGGAGTTGGTGTCTGTGCACTCAACCACAAAAGCAACTTTGCCTTTTTGTCTACATTCTTTCTTCGTCCTCTTGTATTTGCCTTTCCCAAAGGCTTGATTAGTTCTTTCATCCACTATCTTTAATGCAGTTGTAAATTTTTCATCAAAACAATCCCACATCTTCTCTACTTTGATTGTGATGTCACTTATAGATTTCTAGATCAATAGAGTCTTTTATTTGAATGGCCTAATCCAAGGTTTTCTCCTCTTATGTATCATAGATTTGTGCATCTTTCTTTTAGATTGATGGGTCTCTATTGTACTCTTCAGCTAATTCCCTTTTTCTCAGCTCACCTTTCTACTTTGCTACCCAGTCAATTACTCCTTGATTATGATGGATGGTCATTTTTGATAACTTGGCTTAGGCGTAAACCCCAAGAGTCTCTCTAGTTATGCTTTGCATCCCATCTACAATGTGCTTAAGTTGTTCCCTTGGTAAAAATCCATGGCCTAGGGATTTTTGTAATAGTGAATAGTACCTACCCATTGCTGCATCAAGGATTTCATGAGTCCCTTGATTTGTTTCTATAAGTTAGACACTCATGAATAAGTATGATATTTGTCATTGAAAATTTCAACCATGGTACTCCAACGTCTAATTGATTTAGGTTCCAATGACTTGTACAAGCTCTTTACTTTCTTGACAAGTGTTTTGGGAAACAGCTTCAATTTTTGCCAATCACTTTTAATGTTTTGAAGGATGCAAGCAACATGGACTCTATTCAACTACTTAACATCACACTACGGGCATACACTACTAAGTGCTAAGAGCTAAAATCAAGAAAACAAATTGATAGAATTTTGCTAATGTTGAAATGAAATTGTTGTTGGACCGTGTGCCTAAGTGTCATATTTATAGGCTTGCACATGTCTACAATATTGGATATCTAACATAATAGCTTGTGCCCTAATATCAAGGATCTGATATTGTAACTCCAATATCAAATGCCCAACATTGTAGCCAACCAAAAATGGATTTATCACTTGTCATTAAATAGTTAATTACATGATGCTTATAAACACATTGATACCTCACGAATTAGCCACCAATTAACTTAGTAATACTAGTAGTTAGTTTGATTCACCCAAGAGTTGGTTAATTTGATCACCCAATAATTAATTCATAAATCGAAGAATATGCTAGTAGGTTGACGAAGTGGACACTTATCACTTTAAGTTAGATAAGGTTTTCTTTTTATTTTTAGTTAATTTACTATTTTTAGACAAATTTATATATTTAATATTAATTACCAAAATACTATCATTATCGTACACCTTAATTACACTTAATCATACAACTTGATGCTATTATGAGCATGACAAACAATAACTTGCAACGTAACTAGGCTAAATGTTGAACCTAGTTCATTCATACATAATGACATGTTATACTATGATGTTTACAAATTATATGAATGGGCATTGAACACCATTCATTAGACTCGTTACTATATGATGTTGTTCAAATGTGATATATTGCTTGTCAAAACTTATGCTATGTGTTTATTAGTTCATTGTTCATTTCTTATTCTTAAAATTAAAAGCAATAGAACAACACAAGTATTCTAACACTACTATTGAAGGGACAAAAGAAAAAGATTAGTATCTTGACTAAATAAGTAGAACATCTTATTAGAATATGTACAAAATATTCCAAGTAATATAGGTAAGTTAGGAAAAGAACATTGCACAAGTTAAATTTAGAATGTAAGAACAAGTTTGTCTAAAATATCTTTGACAAAATCATATCAATTTTATCTTACTTCAAACTTTCTACTACAAATTGCAAGCCTTTTTAATAAACTCAAATTAAGCTCTTATAGATTAAGATTAGAAAGTGAAAATGAATTACTTTGCCTATACAAGAATGTATATATAAATATGGTGTCTTTTTTTTATCATATAGCTCATCATGTTATATATGATGAACCTTGTATTATTAGTGGCACCCTCTATATCTTATAAAGTATTTTGGTTTACATTCAATGTGTTAGCACTTTGGTTTGCATCCAAAGTGTCTACTCCCAAATGGCTTAGACCAAACTGAAATCTTCGAAGTACATATAATAGCTAATGACAAGGATAACTACATTGTTTTATGAGTTAGGGGCATCGGTAGGTACTATATACATACATCATCTTATGATATCGCATTCACAAACACACACTACCTTGCAAAGCTAAGGCTCCTCATTGTTTCCTATGTTATTCTACTTGTTGTTCAAAGTACAATATTGTTGGCACTCTATCACCAACTGTTTATGTTATTTCAGAGAAATACAAACATGAAGGTTGGTTGGTTGACCAGCCATGTGCCTATAGGGGCAATGTTAGGGGTGGCAAGCTAGATATAGTTATAGGCCTTGGGATTTCCCTTAGTACTTCATGGGTCTTGCTAAGGAATTGTTGCAATGGGATGTCAGGTCAAGTGAGGACTTCCATGCCATGTCAAGACATCTTTGTTCTCGTGTTCTACCTTGTGAGACTATACCCACTTTAGAAGCCATTCCTTTTTAGGAGTCCTTTTTTGTGTTGTTTTCATTTATTTGTGTTAGTGGGCCCATTGCTAGATCGCTGAAGGATGTAAGGGAATGAAAATAGTACTTTGCAGTTTGTTGGTTTGCTAAATAATGCTGTAATTATTTTTATTGTAGTCTTTTATGTGTTCTATTATTAAACTAGTGAGGCAAAACTATTTATCACATGGAGCCACAATGATCATCCCAACAAGCCCCTTACCATTACCATTACTCTAAATGATAATGCTATGAAGCAAAAATATAATATTTTAGTAAAATTTTCATTATTTTTATTGAATCTATTTTTATATTTCATAAAATATATACATATTTGGAACATAACAGAACCCTCAATTTTAATTTCAATAATGTCCCAGCATGAAAATAATATCCTACAATATTCAACTCCATTGTCAGTTGTCATAATTTAAAACGTTTAGAATTTGGTTGGTAAATAATGAAATTCATAAATGCTGGTTCATAAGGGCCAGATTCATGGAGTACATACTAAGCATATTCTAACTATGATTAGCAAAATATGAGTGAAGCTCCACTGTCCTCTCAAAGTTTTATTCTAGTTGGCAAAAAATTTTTTAGAATGTTCCACTGCCTTCTCTTACAAGGCAAAAACTTTTTTCTTCCAGTCGGAAGCTTCTAGGCACTCTCCAGTCTCCACTACGTCTAGAACTCAAATGTTTTCTTTCTACGTAGTAGGAAAGAGCAGGGAAGCTGCTACGCACTCTCAAAGACTTCTGTAACTGGCTGACTGACTGACTGCATAGGTCACAAATTAGACCTTAGATTTTATTCATTTTAATTGTCACCTTCCAGCTTCAGCTACGTAAGCAGAAAATTTTTACTTCGGCAAATATGGGCCAAGCTTCTATGCATCTTCTACGACTTCTTGAGCTTTTATTGCAGGATAAGCTGTTGCTTCAAAGTCACAGACATCTTTTTCACCAAAATTTTGACGCGGTAACCTTTGGGCTGCGTGTTGACTGAGTCCGCTACGGGAATCCATATATGAACGTGCCTCTGTTAGGTTGGATGATTGTAGAGGCTCGTGTTCTCTGTGTTTTCTTGCATAAAATACTGTTTCTATCTTTTGTTTGGTTTCCTCTTTAAGCTTCTCTATGACAGTAGAAATATTAATACTGTCATGCAGCGATTAAAATGAAGTAATCTATGTGAATCAGGTACTCACCGACGAACATCCCAATGATAACTGTGGTAGACCTGCGGTCTACAAGAAAAAGTGTTCTTCCGCGTATGACTTTTAAAACCCTTGCGCTGCAAATCAATTATAATGGAAAAACTTCAAGTCTGAACAAGCAAACTAGCAATCTTATAACAATATAATGTCAGTTTGATTACAGAGTCGTTCCACGGCACGGAACGCTTACACCTTGACAAACGTGCAACCTGCTGGAAAAAATGCGGAGCGTCACAACTGCGCTTTTTCTACTACAGCGATGCGATGTGTCATTTGAAATTTCTGGGAAGCAAGCTTCAAAGAAAGATAGCACAGAAATCAAAACCTTGAAGGAGACTTTGAAATGTCAAATACATTGTATCACCGTAGTTCACACGTTGGCTCCAATCTTTGGCATACAAGAATTTTCACCCGTCTTGAATGTTGACTGCGTCCGCCGGGCACGGATTCATGTTGGCTGCCTCCCTGACATGTATTTTCATTTGCAGCGTTGCCTTTTGTGTGTTTCCTTTCATGTTTCTCTGCAAGTGTAAATATTGTTACTATGTTTGTTGAGTTTTACTCAAGTGCCTTTGTCCTGTATTGAACTATCAGAAATAAAGTTAAGGCTTATATAGTATGCACCATAACACTCCAAAACAAGTAAAAACATGCTTATGAAAAGAGTCGGAAATGTGCACTCTTTCAAAGACATGTAAGAATTCGTCAAATGTATAATTTTTTCTTTATAGTTTTTGCATGGATATTTTTAGTTTTGCTTATAGTTTTGGTGGCATGGATATTTCTAGTTTTGCTTATTGAGGAATATGAGGTGACTCTAATGCTAGAATTATTTCTAATCAAATCGTTATTAGTTATTGGAGTCCTTGCTTTTTAGAGGGGGGGGGGTGTCGGACCCCAAAAAGAGAATTTTATTAATAGAAAACAAAATTTAGTACATAAGCTACTTCAAGACATATAGATTGAGGAACGGAGGAGGAGAAACCGTGTTGACTGAGTCCTTGCTTTTTAGACTATGAGAATAATATACATCACAAGTCTCAAAGACAAAAAGATGTAGAAACGTGTTTATGAAACTAGCAAGAAATGTCCATAATTTCACAAACATGAAAGAATTTATGAATATATGATTTTTTACTTCAAGTCCCTTAGCATGCATATTGCTAGTTTTAGTCATAAAAGAAAAATTTATCTATGTGGTGACTTTAATGTTATAATTACTTCTCATCAAATTCCTATTAGTTGCTAAAAACCTCAAGGCTTTTAGAATATAAGAAAACTAAATAATTAAATTGGTGCTCTCAAGATAAGTAATTTAATCACAGGGGAATACATTTCTTAGATTAGTAATAAGGACTAAATCTATTTATGCTAAATGACATCAATAAATATCCAAAATCAAGTGGCTTCACTTTTGTAGAACTACAAGGTAGCTATAGTACTAATTTTCTTCTTTTTAGAAGAGAGAATGTTACCAACATCAAATGTTTTGAAGTAGGTGAAGAAATAATTGAATCTTATCATCACCCTTTATACTTTCCATTATTAATAGATACATAGTACATTAGATATTCCAAGAGTCAAAAGCACTATAGACTACAAAAATGGAGGAGGATTTTCAAAATGAAATTTAGAAGAATTAGAATCCAAGTTTGAACCTTACAAAAATTCTAAATAGAGGTACCCTAATATTTTGAGAGGCCAAAATACAAACAATCAACAATAGTTTCATGAAGAATATAAGACAACTAGAATTTTATTAAATAGTCAAAAATTACCAAAGACTATCAAGTCATATAAAAATGTGATTTAGACTAAGAAAAGGAAATTTGTTAGTCAAAAATACGCTAATTTATTTAATATAATAAAAAATATCACAAGTGTTTTTGACATTGACTTCAAGCATGAGAAGAACAAACCATGTTTTGTCTCTTAGTAACATTAAAAAATTTTATGAAGCTTTATTTCATAATAAAGACAACATTGAAGACTTTCATAAAATTGCTAATGCATTTTTTATTTCTTTTCATGATACAATGCAAGGGATAAGAAGATTAGAACTAGGAAAATTTGTTGGTATAAATAACTTATATAGATAAATTCTTAAATGGGGGGTGGGGGCACCATTAGTATAGAATGCTATCTAGAATAAGTTAAATTTGGCTATGCAAGTAGGATTAGAAAAGAAATGGTGCATTAATAAAATAAACATGCTCTTGAAAAAAGGAGATAAAAAATCAAAATAATTATAGACTAGTTGTAATCAACAATATGTTTGCTAAGTTTTTGGGTACTATTCTAGAATCTATGATTGAAGGATGGACTAAAGAAAATCAAAGATGTGCACTTTTCCAAGTATTATTTAGGCGATGACATTCTGCTCTAGCTTAACTCATCATTTTAAAATATCCTATTGATAGAGCAAAAGATCCATACAAAAAGAACTTCATTTGCTTTGTTGATTCTCTAAGACCTATGATTTGGTTATTTGAACCAATTTATAAAAGGTACTTGGAAAATTTAGATGTCCCCAACACACTACTATTTGCCATCCAAAACTTTTATAAAAATCTATGCATTCATTTGAAAAATGGATAAGAAATATTTTTATTTAAAATTTTTGTTTGCATTAAACAAGGATGTCCTCTTTCTTCTACTTTATTTGAGCTTTTAATTAATGAACTTAAACAGTCGATATAGAAAATGCTAACTCAATTTACTATTATAATTAGAAATAGTCATGTTAGACTCTTACTCTATATTGATGTTGTTGTTTTAATTTCAAATTTAATAAAAATATTATAACAAATTTTTAATATTCTTAATGACTCTTATTAGCATTTAGGAATGAAAGTTATGTTCAAAAAACTAAAATCATGATTTGTAGAATAGGTACTAACATGTATAATTTTACTATAGGAAATAAATATGTACACATAACTTCCTCTTAAAAATATCTTGGCCTAGAATACTTTTGCAATTATAAATAGGATTAGTGCATTCCTCAAAGAGTTTTAGGTGGTATAAAATCCTTATTTGCTTTTTGATGAGTCATGATTTTGTCATCTCTGATATTGGATATCTAATATCAGAGCCTCGATATCGACTATGCAATATCGAGTCCCAAGAAATGATGCCAACTATCCTATATCGTCTCTTCCATGCTAGCCTATAAATACAACACTTGGATGCATGGTTGGGATATAGCTTACTTTTATATTTTAGTTAGCTTATTCATAGATTATTGATTTTCTAGTTTTGTTATTTCCTAGTGCATGCCCATAGTGTGATGTTTGTAATTGTATGACATCCTTATTTGAGTGTGACATACTTGGACACATTACATGACCAAAAAAAAAGATTGAGATTACTTCTATTATTGCAGCATCCACTTAGATTTATTATTGCTTTTAATGTTTTAATTATTTAATTTTTTTCCTATTTTCCTTAGTTAATGTTTCCATTTATTGCCCTTTATGATTCCTATCATTAAGCAAAATGAGTACAACTAATCATGAAAGCTTAAGTGTAATTACTTGGTAACCCAGTAGTGTATCATTTGGTGAGCTCAATGATGTACACTTGGTAATCCTAGCAGTAGTCTCATGAAGTTGAAGACATGTGCGAATGATTAAGAATAGATACTCATCACATGTAGGCTAGTTTAGACTTTACTTTCCATCATTACTTAGCTTAATTAATTAATTTTTTTATTGTCATTAGGAGTAGCATATGGTTAGAAAACATCATCATATGCCTCACTTTGGACTTAACCATACGTGACAAAGCTACCACTAGTCCAAGTGGAAGATAGCCAACTGTGATCAAAGCATAATGATTTAGATGCACAACTAGTCCCATCCATGGAATTCGACAAAATGATGTGTGAACGCTTGTGATTCATATGTTTGGAGGTAGGGGTACCTTGCCACTCATCATTGGCACCATTACCAGGGATGGTGCTAGTTATCTAGATTAGTTATATTATACAAAATTGCTTTAGACATATTAATGATATATCTTTCAGAAAACATTAAATCACACACATCGTAAACCAACAACAATGTCTTCTTCACAAGGAAGCAATAATGCACTATATAGTGAAAGAATTCATTGGAGAACTAATGAGATATATGTTGAAGAAAGTTGGAGTGAGCAAACTTATGCAGGGGTTTCATATGTTCATGACCACCTTAATGATACTCAAGGACCTCATTCACCTAAGGTAGACAACCTTGGAGGAGATGAAGTCCTAGACCAAGGGAGGCCTCAAGCCCAAGGACCTCCTTGAAATCTATAAAGGATAAATCAAGGGACCCTAGGGAACACCATAGAAGCCATGGAAATCCTTCCAATTCCTCATCTTCCTCTCCCCCTTCAACATCTAGTTCTAACGAAGATGAATGTAGGTATGGAGATAAGGCTCCACTAAAGGATCAGAATAAAAAAAATTGAACCTACAAGAAAACTCAAGGTCATCAACATGAATAGGAAAATTTGTCATGATGAACCGAATAGAAATTTTTATCACAACATGTCCAATGACAATGATCTCATGTTGGCCACTAAGAGAATGATGCAAATCATAGAGGTAGTTAAGATCTCTTGCAGGCATCGCAAAGAGAGTCACCTACCTAGGCTTGATATGACTAATATCCCTAAATTTGTAGGAGGCTATGATTCGGATTTGCAACATTATTTACAAGCCTTCCATGATGCTTATGTCTTCTAAAACATTTAAAGTATATGGAAAAGCTTAAGCTCTTTCCTAGGACACTAATTGATAGAGTCAAAGTGTGGTATAGTTCATTGAAACCAAACTTCATCCAACAATGGTCCACAATGTTGGAGCTCTTCAATGAGAAATACCAAACCTATGCAAGGGTGTCCAACCTAAGGAGAGAAATCCATGGATGGAAGCAAGAACAACATGAACCCTTGGACATGGCCTTAGATAGATATTATTCCCTACTGAATAGATGCCTAGGCCATGGTTTCTTTGAGAAAAGGAAACTTTTCCACATCATAGATGGACTTCATAATGAAACAAGGAAGACCCTTGGGAGAACAATTATACAAGCTACGAATCCATCAAATCTAAGAGCTAATCAAGTGTGTGGCCAAAGAAGGAGAGATATGCAAATGGGATAATGTCAAGAAATATCACTAGGACCCAACTTTTCAAAATAAGTAGGTTTATATCTATGGTGAGAAGAAAGCAACCACTCTTTATAAGGTGATTCTACAACAAATTTTTCCAATACAAAATTTTGTCATTGAACATGATGCAAAGTTCGACAAGGTGTGAGAATGGATATATGAAAAAGTTACAAATTTGGTAGAAATTGTAGAGGAGAAGGTCATGCAAAACAAACTAAGTAATCACAATAAACAAAGGAGGTAGAACCAAGAAATATCTAGGAACACTCATTAACAAATAGGTAAAATGGCTAAAGAAAGTGAGGCTATAGACTCAACCACAGATGAAGATGAGAGATGTGACCTATGCATATATGATCACCTGAAGAGCCATTTCCCAGTCATGTCACATCTATATGAGTATTGGGCTATTGCGTTAAACTCCAAAGTTGTATAGAAGCACATGCCCAAGAGATTTCCTTTTCCACATGGTAATTATAGATAGTTCCACAACCAATCATACTATCTGAGGGGGACTCATTACCAGCCTCAACACTATCATCAACCATAGTGCCAAAACCCACAGTAATGGGGGAGGCCATTACCAAACCAGCCCTATTAGCAGAAACCATATGGATATTATGTTTAACACCTTTTTTTTCCAACTAGTTCTACGTCCTCTACTTCAAATGGCTACTATCACTCTCTCAAGTACCATCAACCCATGAAATCCCATAAAGGATTAGCACCTTGTAGCTCTTACCATCCATCCTATCCCTAATATTCTCATACTCCACCTCATCACATGCCACCATTAATGACACAGGAAGGTTCGGTGCCACAATATCAACAAATGAATGCCACTTGTGCTACGAATGTGTATAGACATGCTGATACTAGTAGGTCCCCACCACAAAATTAGAAACATCCTTTCTTTAGGATAAGCCCCAAGTGAAAGTGCAACACTCATGGACCTACCACATCATTTGAACTAGCACAATGCCAATCTAGTGCAACACATCCCTTTTCACAACCATCACCATCTAATCTTACACAAGGGCCACCATCCATTGTTACTCTAACATCAAACTAAAGTAATGAATCTAGCAGCGTGGAGAGACACGCAAATAGATGCATACCATATCATGATCAAGGGTGCAATTATGGGCTAGACATCCACAACATTAACACAACTCATCCCCTAATCCATCATGCATTTAACAACCAAGTGTGTAAACAACAGCTTATCTACGTAGCCGCCACTAAACCAAGAGACACCTAGTGGCTCGAACATGAAAGGTTAACAATGTTTTATACATGTGTGGAACTTGATTATCTACTTATTAATTCTTGACATGGTCAACCATTTAATCATGGGGAAAACCCCCCACTCTAAACTCCAAAATTAATCAGTGTTTTTCATCTTTTTATTTTACAAATTTTTTATCATTTTCTTCTTTCGTGATAGAACTTTTCCTAACTTTTAAACTTTTTCCACCTTTTTTTTTCATTTTCTTTGTCAGTAATCTCACTTGTAAATAAAATGATCATGTATCCCATTGAGGTGAGTTTTCTCTATGTTGTTAAGTCATGAGGGACTGATTATTCAGATAGTGAACCACATCAACCATCCACTCATTCCATTAATAAGAGGTTCTTACCTTGGTTATAATGATATTCTTTTCCATCACCAAAATTAAAAATAAATTCGTAATCATTGTTTCTAGATAGAAAAGTGAAGAACCAAGGGGAAATGTGAAGGGTTTGACATTAAAGGGATTTGTTGATTCTTTTTGACCACTTCTATATGTTTTATCATGTTGCTAAGGTTGTAATTATATCCTTGTAGATCTATTGAAAAATAGAAGTAAGAGTAAAATAAAAGGGCACTGAATAAATTTCTAAGGGTCCCACTAGAAATACATGTACCCATACCTAAAGGTTGGTAGCTTCTCATAATACCATCAACAAAAAGAGAAGTGCCATTAATACACTTCTCCCTTGAACAAAATGCCAAGTGATGCTACTTCTTGCAACTATGGTAGTCTTATGATTATCGATCAAAGTGATGAGATAATGCAATGTCACTGAAATGTGGATTGGACTTGGTTTAAATATTGGAAAGAAGGGCTAATGATTACTTAATCATTAATAACACATAAGAATTCATTATGCCTCTATTAAGACATCTCATGTCCCAATTTCTACAATCCTTTCTACAGTCCATCTCATCTCACTATTTGTATGATCCTAACTTGTGACTTTTTGTAACATAGAGTTATTTTCTCAAATTGGTGATTTAACATTTGTGTTTTGTTTCATAGGTATGTGTTGCATTCAACCCCTTTGATGCCTACAAACATTTTTAGATGTGGTTACACAAGGGCATTATGAGCTAGCACCTACTTTGGGAAGGATCCACTAATGTAATTATTGCAACTTGTACTTGTTTGACACTACCACAACATTCTTAACCTTCCATGTACTTAAACATTTAATTAAATTATTTTTTGTATCATATCATTGATCTATCCCATACCATAGATCTAATACATCATTTTCTTGCATCTTTTAAAGTTTTTAATATTGACAACTCCCTGTTATACCACTTTTGATGCCTAAATATGATTTCCTACTTACCCCAAAACTATGAACCTAACCTAAAACATTCCAACCAATTCTAGAACTTCATTTTCCATGCTAACCACCCTCATTAAATGCATATTCTAGCACCCCAATATCAACTACCCAATATTGGGTTGGATGCAATGTCAGATACCCAATATCAGGTCCACAAAACCTATATATATGATTCCCATGGTGCCCAAAAATCCATTCTCATCATTTGCAACTATGGGAGTTTTTCAAATTTTCTCTCACAACTAAGAGCTCTATGCAATCAACTTCAACTTGTGATATGTTGCTCAATACTACTCCGATTCTTGTATCATTTGAACCTATTTGAACCTGGAGTGTTCCACTTAGTCATGGGGGAGGGGGGAGTGCTTGCATGGAGAACTTGCATAAATTTTTCCAATTTTTCAATTGCCCAAAGGGTATTACAAGGGTAAGAATGTTAAAAACCTTAAGAATTATAATGAAAAATCAATCGTATTAATGTCAGAAACCTTAATCATTTCTTCCAAGGAACCATAACCATCATAATAAGCCATACATACAGACAAAGAAACCATCTACGAAGGATCATAAAAGAAGATAAAAAAATTTTGCGCACCACTATTAACATTTGCAGAGTCACCATTTCATTCTTGATCAAAGCAATTGCCGAAGCTCTTAATATGCCAAATGAGGGGGATAAGTTAGCCCATTTGTGCACAAGGTATGGCCTCGATACTAGAAAGCTATGGCTAAGGTGGGACTACAACAAAGAAGATAAGACATATAAAGAATTGACTTTGGATGAGAGGACCTATTTCAAGATAGGGACATATCACCTCTTTCCCAGCAAAGGGCTCAATAGAATCTCCATGTATGTGGCCAAGGAAAGTGTCATACTAATGGGCAAATACATGGCCAACCTTCCCCAACTATATTACATAGAAATTCAAAGGTGATTTGAAGAAAAGATGGTAGGAAAGTCCACACTTCCATTTCCTTTCTTGATCTAAAAGCTATCTAAACATGTTGGAATCCTAGGGTACACAAATGACATTCCCAAGAAGGCTTATAATGCTTCCTTTGCTAAATTGCTTAAATCAGTAGCACCAAGGAAATACCTTGATGAGGAATAAGAGCTAGAGAAGAAATCAAAACCAAAAAAGTAAGTAGAACAAGAGCCCGAATAGCATCGTGAGCCACAAAATCTACCACCACCAGCACAAGACTACAAGCCTATAATGAGCCACTTGTAAAAAATTGCTGAAACACTCAGTTGGGGGAGCAAAGAGGAGTTAAGCTTCCTCAGAGTCATCAACAATGCCATGCAACCCATTATTTTAGTTGATCTAACAAGGGAATAGATTTCACTGCAATCAAGAGGAGAATCCTAGTGGTTGTAATAAATCTCTAGTAATGCCATATTCTTTCAAGTAATGCTTGAAATAAGAGAAGATACCATAGTAGTGGTCATGCAGCATCAAGATGAGACAAGCATAGCAAAGGTGATAATGGATCACATTAAGGAATCTTTTAATGTGCTTGTTGTGCCCCTAATAAATTTGACTGGGACCAAAAATGCACAAATGCTCACTGGGACTTTGATGACTCCTATAGCCCATGATGATGTATTAGATAGATTATTGCAGATAGGACAAGTAATGACCACCTTGTTTGACATCCCTAGTGATGTCACTATGGTACAATCAAACCTTATCACCACCAAGGGAAAGATGGTCATGACTGAGACCAAGGTGGACCATGTGAAAGTAGAAGTGCAATGTTTGCAATAGGAGTTCGTCACCTTGAGAGCTGAAAGATGGGATCCTGCCTAGTTTATCATGCTTGACCAGTCAGATCAAGTCAGAATAGAGCAGCTAAATAAATTGATTGAAGATAATAACGCTATAGAGTAAGAAAAGAAGAAGGCAGTCTAGAATGCCTTCACTGCAAAAGCATAATCCTATGCTCATAAGAAGTTCCTGACCACCACTTAAGAAGAAAATAAAAAACTTATTGCAAAAAACACAAGGTTGACCATAGTTGAAAAACCAAAGGACATTTTAAAAGAAAGTGTCCATCACTTAACACAATAACTAGTGAGGATCAACCAATACATTAGCTAATTGACCATAGAGAACCTTACCCTCTCAATGAAGGAGGGCCATACAATTTAACAAAATTCTACAATAGAAATAAGTGCATTGAAAAATGAGGTCAAAAAGCATGAAAAGTTGAAAGAACACTTCTGAGACCAAATTGACATGTATAAGCAAATCAATCAAAAGGAAATCTAGATGGCCAAAGCCCACATTGGATCCATATCAATGCAAAATCCTGATTGGTAGCCCATCTTGGATAGTTATGCCTTGGTCTAGCAAGTGGAAGCGAAGACTAAAGACTTGCAAATCAAGGATTTAAATGAATACATGGCATTGGATAACCTTAGATATGCCAACCTTACCATGTTAATAGTAGGTTTTCCAAGAGATAAATTAGAGCAGCAAGTAGCGACCACCCATGCATTATACAAGAAAGAGTTTGTGAATTGAAAAGCCACTTTGTAGAAACTCCATGTAGCAAACTCAAAACTAGAGGTGACCAAGGCTCACTACCATGGATAGAAGGATGTTGCCTCAAACCTAGCCTGGAGATTAATATATCATCATGAATTAAAATAAAAGGCCAGGGCCTTTGAGGAGCAAAAATGGTAGTTTTCAGCCTAGTATGTAAAGGCCAAAAAAATATTTCTGCAACTACCATGTCCTTGGGATGTACCAGCATCAACACACATCAGTTTAGTGGCTTGTATGGTACATGATCCAAGTACAAAAGAAGAAACATTGCAAGCACTACTAAACCACTATAAATTTCAAAAGCCTGGTAACAAAGGAAAGCGATTGATGTAGGAGCCACAATGTCCGAGATCTACATGAGCTTCCCTAATTTTGTCTTGTAATGTTGCATCCAAATTTTTGTAGAACATCACTATAGCATGTAAGAGTCATTTTGTTTATTTTATTATTTGAGTTAAGTTAATAATTCCATACCTTCCCAATATTTTGTAAAGAACTTGTTTCTTATTTTATTTAACTCAAGGTGAGTTTTCATTCAATTATGGGGGTATGATGAGTCATGATTTTGTCAACTTCGATATCAAAGCCTCAATATCAGCTATGCAATATCAGGTCCCAAGAAATGATGTCAGATATCAAATATCATCTCTTTTATGCTAGCCTATAAATACAACACTTGGATGCACAGTTGGGATATAGCTTAGTGTTAGATTTTAGTTAGCTTTTTCATATATTGTTGATTTTCCAGTTCTGTTATTTCCCAATGCATGTCCACAGTATGATGTTTGTAATTGTATGATATCCTTATTTGAGTGTGATGTACTTGGATACGTTACATAACCAGAAATAAAGATTGAGATTACTTCCATCATTACTACATGCACTTAGATTTATTATTACTTTTAATTATTTAATTGTTTCCTATTTTCCTTAGCTAATGTTTCCATTTATTGCCCATTATGATTCTTATCATTAAGCGGAATGAGTACGATTAATCGCGAGCACTTAAGTATAATTACTTGGTAACCTGACAGTGTATAGTTTGGTGAGCCCAATGATGTATGCTTGGTAATCCTAGCAATAATCTCACAAAGTCCAAGGCATGTGTAGATGATTAAGAATAGATACTAATCGCATGCAGGCTAGTTTAGACTTTACTTTCCATCATTACTTAGCTTAATTAATTCATTTCTTTATTATCATTATGAGTAGCATAAGGTTAGACAACATCATCATATGCCTCCATCTACTTGTCTTCCTTGTTGTCAAGCATTTGCTTATACTTCCTCCTTTGGTTGGCTAAAATGTTTTAGTTGTTAGCCATTGGTTGTAAGGATGAGGCAATAGCATTAACTACCATAGAGGGTCATTGTATGATTGGTTAGAGTACAACTATTTAGGTTGTATTGGGTTGGAGGACCTTGATGACAAAAGGTTCTCTCAAAGGTCTTCATGATGGTACCCTCACAACAAAGGGAGATCTTGAAATGTGGGAAGCTAAAGAAGCTCTTTCATTGTAAAGGGATACTTGGATCATGAATAGTTCTCTTGTAGGTCTCCGATTGTCATCAATGTTGAATGCCGAAATAACATAAGAGCTATCATTGGCATTCAACAAGTCTTTATAGACCTACATTGACTAGTTTTGTGGTCAAACTGGGTTAGAAGCATCTAAGGCCAATTCCCCCTTATCTATCATCCTTTCTAGGTCATCCTTCAATGCAAAGCAAAAGTCTATATCATGACCTGGCAGTTGATGATATTAGTAGAAGCAGTCTAGCTTGTAGTATCTAGGATATGAGGGATCATTTTTCATTGCCTGAGAAGGATCTTTGGCAATTTCACATAGTTTCTTGTGTTTCTTTAAAGTGACTTTAGTCATTTGTTTATGTTGCATGCACCTACTTCTTAATAGTTGATCAAGAAACTTGGATGGTCTTAGTGGCAACTTAATGTACATAGACCTATCCTTCCTTTTGAATTTAGGTCTATTTCTTGTTGATGTATCAGTCTCAAAAGTTGATGGTTGGTTAACTGTGGCCGTTGGTGAGGGCCTTCGATGGGTTGACCTTTAGTCCTTGGTTTGTGGTCTTATTTTCCTTGGTCATAGTTGATACAATAGTGTTTCTATTTTTCTCTTTTCTTTGTATCTTTGAGCAAGTTGGCTTTTATATGATATATAGGCCAGATCATGGTTGGCCTTTGTAGCATCCTTTATGTTTTTAGTTTGTGAGAACACTTGGCTAAGAGATGTGGATCAAGGTAGTAAATTTTTGACTTGATGAAGTCATTAACTGCTCCATTGAATATGGCTAATAAGTGAGCTTGGGCTATGGGCTCTAGTATTTCATTTAGCAGTCCATTCCACCACTAAATGAATTTCTATACAAGTTCTAAGGGCCCTTTCTTGACCTTCATGAGTTGGTCAAGTGTTGTGTTAAGCTTCAAGTTATACTTGAAGTGGTTAACAAACTAGGTTACTAAGTCTTCCAAAGAGAATATAGATCCTCTAGGTAATGCATGATGTCAATCGAGTGCTTTCCCAATCAAAGGCATAGGTAAAATCCTCATGATGGTATGAGGTCATGGCTGCAAGAGCAAACATTTAGATTGAAAGGTGATAAGGTGAGAATTAGGGTCACCTTCTTTATTATATTTGCTAAATTATGGAATGGGGACACAAAGAGGAACTATCAATGGTGGGACTATAGGATGTATGGGATCATCCTGGTAGAAGTCCATAATCTTGACAGTTGTATGGTAGATGCTTTAAGGCTCTTCAATTTCTCTATTAGGTCTTGGATCATTTGGAAGGCTTAATCCAATCCTTGTGGTGGCCCCATAGTTTGTGAGGTTTGTACATAAGGTTATGGTATTTTTTTTATGAGGCTTGTGGCCTCATTATGGATTGCATGATAGAAGGAAAATATTATGCTATTGATTTGGCTTATAGGCCAAACAAAGAAAAAGATGTTTGTGTTGGTATTTGAGGCACAAGTAGGACAAATATAGTGTGTGATTTTTATGTTGTAGGGGGTCTCATGGTGGGCCCTATGTGAGTAGTTATCAGATTTACAATGGTGAAACCCACCATTGATGATTTTGTATTTCATGGTTGTGTTACAAATGGCATTAATATGCTATAATTTGTTGAGTGTGGCATTGACTGAGTGTGATGTGTTGCTACAACCAGTGTGGGATTTCCTTTAGTAGGGTGTGGAGGAGTGGAAGATGGTGGTGCCATGCCCATGAAGAAAAAAAAAAGCATTGGGGGATGTATGTTGAAACAACCCTCCAAGGATGTTTTTAGGCTTAGATTCTTTCCTAAATTCATCCTCTTCTTCCTGTTGTTCCCCAAAGGTAGGCTTATCATCTTCCTCCTTTGCAGCAATCAATTAGGTTATAATGCTAGAATAGACATCATTAAGAGGAATTTCTTCATATGGAAAAGCAATGTACTCTTTCTTGCTCCAATGTATGAGCTCAAATTCCCTCTTGGCTTCAGATTCAATTTCAAAATTATCATGCCTACCTATATCTTGGCATAAATGAAGTCATAGTGATCTTCATTAATGGCTACAAAATTAGAACTCTCCCCTCTGACTCTCAAAGATTTCCTACACTCAATGAGTATAGGGTCTTTGGGATCATACACCCTCATGACTTGTTGGTTATGATCTTTACCAGTGAAGGTGAAGGGAAATTTGGTGGATTTTCAAAAAAGCATGGTTATAGTGCTGATAATTGCTTAAGAATAGGCTATAAATGTTAGGATAGGGTAAATTCTAGTGAATGGAGTTCAAAATTCTTAAAGGCAATGAAAATGGCTAACAAAATGACATATTACTATAATTAGTAATTGGGAGATAAGGGGAGTTTACTCCTTTGCTAGAAATAAATTATTGGCAATGTTGGCTTTAAACCTCCCCCAAGTTGGCTTCCCAAGTTCCTCTATGCTAGGTATGGTAGGGGGGAAAGAAGGAGGGGTGAGATAATGGAAATATCATACCTTCTTATTCCAACATTGGAGAAAGGGGGGAAGGTTTGAAGACCAAAATAGAATAATGGAAATTTCTAAGCATGTTTTGGCAGATTTCCAACGTTCACCAAAAAGGAGAAAAAAGTTTCCTTGGTATGGAAACCAACATTCGTTTGGTGACAAAGATCATGTCAGAAACCATTAAATGTTTAGCAAGGCTTCCATGCTAGCTTCACTATAGGAATTTACAACAAATGTGAAATTTTAACATCGAAACCACCTGTAGCTTTCACGTTAAGGTTTCTGCAACAAGGAAAGGAATGGCTACTTTGGATTCCTTGGGAGTTTTGGCTAGAAAATATCTTTCAACTCACAACAAAAGAAGATCTGGTTATAAACTTGATTTTAACCTTCACCAACATTGGCCTTCCAACTACTTCCACACTTGATATGGCAAAGGAAAAAAGAAGTGGGTGAAATGATGGGAATCTTACACCTCCTACCTCAACATTGATGAGGGGAAAAAGGTTGAAAATCAAAGCGGAAAGTTAGTATTTTTCCACTAAAATTGGTTCCACGTAGTTGCTAATTCTCTCAACTTGGAAAAATTGGGGGGGTGGGGGGGGGTTGGATGTCAACTCACGAATGAGTTGAACCACCTATTTTTAGAAATTAGAAAATAAACTTTTGAAAAAAAAAACAATGGGAGAAAGAGATACCAACATTGGCTCTAGGCTTTAAAATTTACAAGTGTTGTGAAAATCCAAAGCCCAACCACCTGTAGCTTACATGGTACACTTTTGGTCACAAGGAGAGAAAGAGTAGCATTGATTTTTTAAAGATTTTGGCTGCAAAAATCAAGAAAAATTTTGTAAAATAATAACAAAAAGAGTAGATATAGCCATAGAATCTAGGCAAAGGCCATCCTTCTAGCACCAAGATAAACTCTTTCAACCAAAAACCTAGATTGCTAGAATAGGAAGGAAACCAAGGATCCCTAGTGCAAGTAGTTCCTCAACCCCAAATCCCTAGGGCCTTCATGACAAAAATGGAATTCAGGGTACCTTAGCTAGTCTAGCAAATCAAAATAAGGACTTGGGAGATGAAAAACATGGAAATATAATCAAATCCAAATAATGCATAAATAATAACTTTATTTTGAATATAAAACTCAGAATTTAAAACTTTATTAAGAAAAGAATAAAGAATAAGTTAGAGATTTTTATACTAATGGTGCCTATATGATCAAAAAAGGGGGTTCACTTGAGTAAGAGTTCAAAGCCTATTGAAGTTGAGATGATCTGCTCCATAATCCAGGTTCTAAACCACTCTTGATGTTATCGAACCTTCCTTTGCTACTTCAACCTTGGATTTGCCAATTGGGTTGCTGCTGCGAGGGTGAGAAAGGAGGAATATTTGGATTATAAGTTGTTCCATGCTAGATTTGGAGTCCCAGAAGTGTAGTGTTAAATCCAAAATCCACCAAATCTCAAGGCCTCGATGCTTCCATGCTAGGGTTCAAGAGACTGCAAGTATGGGAACTTGCAAGAGCTCTTGAGTGCTTGGAAATGCCAAAGGCATGGAATTATGTATGTGCAAATTTCTCGTCCAAAAAAATGTCTAGAACTAATTGCTCTCCCAAATAATGTGGAACCTATAAATGGTGTTGGAGTTTCACTTTTCTAGGGTCTTTGGGCCATGAATAGTACTACAAATTGGCTATGATTAGGCTACAAAATGGCTGCAAATTTGATGAAATTTAGCTACAAATTGGTTGTTGAATTTAGGTGAAATGGAGGCCCAAATTTGGAGGTTTACTAAACATAGTAAGCGCTTCCCCCCATGGTCATTCTATTTACTAAAAATAGTAACTGAGGCACCCCTTTCACACTACAAATGAATCTTCCACGTTGAGCTCTCTATCATGCTTATTGAAGTGGTTGGTTAATGTTGAAGTGCATAACTTGATAAATTTTGCTTCTTGTGGCTTCCACACTAGGGATTTGAATTTTCCACATTAGGGGAAAAGTTTCTAAGCTAGGGAAAAACTTTCCAATTTGAGGGAAAATTTTCCAAGCTGAGAGGAAGCTTTCTAGTTTCAAGGAAAAGTTCCCAAAATATATCTTTGGTCTGCATGTTGAAGAGGGAAAATTTGTCAAACCCTCCATCCTTCCACACTAGGGGTAGGTGATATCTACATCCTTGCATGTGTTTTCAACATAGAAAAATGTCTACCCCCATAAAGCCCATCAAAATATCTTTTTTGGCATTCTAAGGGG
>MNCI01016842.1:83686-99198 GCA_015680685.1 Gnetum montanum | reverse complement strand
CTAGATGAATTTTTTCACTGGGGAATGAGGCTTTGACCACTTATGAGGCATTTTTACCCCAAAAAGTGTAAATTATGTGATATTTCCCATTGTGGGTTACAATTTTTACATTTACAATGAAATTTTACCTCTGGTTCCATGGAGTGAAAGCTACATGATGAAGATTGGCTATAACATGCAAAATTTTTTGGTGTTTCATCCATGACTAGAAAAAAGGCAAATACCTAAAAAATTTTCTTATCCTCAATGCAATCCCAAATAGTTCCAACAACAACAACAATATTATCCAAATAGAACTCCACTACAACTATACAAGAAATATCAATAGTAACACCAACCATAGTCATGGGGGATGTCACTACCAAGATAGCAGTCCCCTTACTTGTAATTAGATCCATATGGGTATTATGTTCAGTAACTTCTATCTCAACATGACTCTTCCAGTCATGTTTCTCCATCCCAACATCACTACTACCCTCTCGAATACCATAGAGCTCATTCTCTACATTCCAAGAGCAATGCCACATTCTATCCTTATCCTCCTCCTATTCTTGCACCTATTCCTCCATCATCAACACATCTACCACCTACTCCATCCATGCAGGATGAACTTCCAAACTAACCATAGAAATGTAATGCTATTAGGGCTATCAATCTACAACTGATTCATCAATCGAGGGGTTCAGAACCTCATGTTCATAAAAAATAATTCTTTCAACCTAATAGCCCTAATAAGCCCTCACAATCTTAGGAAACTAATCATCCTACTCCTACCTCATCCTTTACAACCGATTCTATCATGTCCCCTTCAAACTAAATGCCACCCAAAATCCATATTGTTATGCTCACTCATGTTATATCTAATTGGATCGAAGCTGGCAACCTTCCTAGGAAATTAGTTGACCTTGGAAATCCTCTTTTTTATTTGCAGATTGCTAGGAATGAATCATGTAAAGCTCTTCTTGATTCAGGTTCCAGTATGAACTTGATTTTTCAAGAGATGTATATTACCTAGAACTTTCTGCCTCTCAAAAAGAGCAATATCAAATTAGAATTGGTAGACCAATCCGTCACTATTCCATTGGGACTAGTCAAAGACATTGTGACCACTATCTATGGATGATCTTATCCTACTAATTTCCTAGTAATAAAGATTGAGAACTGTAAGGGGGACTTCCCAATCATTAATGAAATGGCATGGGTAAGCATTGTTGATGTAACGATGGACATTAGAGATCTTTCCCTAGAGATATCTAAAGAAAATGCATTTGGAAAGATCTAGAAGAGATGAGTTTCAT
Source organism: Gnetum montanum (assembly GCA_015680685.1). Lineage (NCBI taxonomy): Eukaryota > Viridiplantae > Streptophyta > Gnetopsida > Gnetales > Gnetaceae > Gnetum > Gnetum montanum. The sequence continues at coordinate 97,900 of MNCI01016842.1, read as the reverse complement.
GTATCATGTATAGAAATACAAGGTACAATTACATGTAGAAACTTTGGTTTGTGAAATGAGCATCTATTTTGGAATGCAAGCATTGTGCACAAGAGGTAGATATTCAAAGGTTTCTATAGGTAGCAACCACAAAACAAAAGGGTACCTAATGGTTGATTACTAATTTTGATAGTAACATAATGTATATGGAACCTATTAAGAGCTTGACATGTGCTTATTTCATAAGCATGGATGAACTAAAGTATGTTCATCACTAAGTCTCTGATGATGAAAACGCTGATACGAATGAGGGAGAGTTAGAGATCCTTGAGAATTTTAAAAAAGAGCCCCTAGAGTTGAAAACTCTACCTACCAACCTAGAATATGCATTCTTAAAAAATAGCAAGCTAGCCATGCTCAATGCCAAACTTACTCCTAAGCAAAAAGCAAAACTATTGAAAATCATCAACAAATGGCCAACAACCTTTGCTTGGTCATATCCTAAACCCACTAGAATTAATCTATAGATATGCGAGCATTGCATTTACACTGATCCATTCATGAAGCCAAGAAGGCAACCACAATGGTATTTGAATCCAAAATTGAAGCAAATTATCATAGAGGAGATTGAGTAACTCTTTAAGGTAAGGTTCATCTACCCTATTAAGGATAGCAAGTGGGTCAGTTGACTCATGATAGTGGCAAATAGAGGTAACAAATGGCAGGTTTGTATCGAATTTACGCTATTAAACATGGCAACATTCAAAGATAATTTTCTGTTACCATTCATTAATTAGGCGTTGGACACCATATTTGGGAATTACTATTATAGTTTTTTGGATGGTTATAGTGTCTATAACCAAATCTAAATTACACCAAAAGATTAGGCCAAAACAACATTCACAAGTCCCTGGGGGACCTTTGCATATCGCAAGATTCCTTTTGCTCTATGTAATGCTCCTACCACTTTCCAACATATGGTCTTAAGTATCTCTTAATCGCAAATAGGTAGCAAAGTGAAAGTTTTCATGGATGACTTCTTCACTTATGGTGCTACATTCGAGCAAGCTTTGGACCACCTTAAGCAAGTACTAAAAAGATGTGTAAAAAAAATATGCAACTTAATTGGTAAAAGTGTCATCTCATCATCCAAGAGGACATTGCATTAGGGCACCAAATTTTGTAGAAAGGGATTAAGGTAGACCCTAAAAAGATAAAGGTCATCAAATAAATCACCTACCAACAAGAAATTGTCAAAGATGTTTGGTCATCCTTGGACACACTAGTTACTATTGGTGATTTATAGAGAATTTCTCTAAGATTGCAAAACCATTATTTGAGATGACAAAGAAAGATGCTTCCTTCATCTAGACTAAAGAATGTGAAAATGCATTCCAAAGCCTCAAGCAGAAGCTTGTACAGACTCTAATTCTGCTAGCACCTAACTAGTACATACCATTCTGTATAATGATAGATGCATCTAGCTATGCCTTGGGAACCATGTTTACATAGTTGGATAATAAGAAATGTCCATATTACATCCACTGCACAAGTAGAAGCATTATAGGTGCATAATTGAATTACATCATAATGGAAAAAGGACTAATGGTGATGGTGTATGCTCTAGAAAAGTTCAAGAACTATGTGCTTGGATGTAAAGTGTTTGTGCACATTGAACATATTGCCATCCTCTTTCGCATGAAGAAGCCAATGGTAAGCCCCCATGTCATACAGTGGCTAGTGATTTTGTAATAATTCAATCTTACAATGGTAGATCAAAATAAGACTCAGAATGTGATCATGAATCACTTGTCGTGATTACGATGGAATAACAAAGAGGAGGAAAGCACACTTTCTTATCAATTTCCTAATGAACTCCTCTTTTCCATTGTAATAAATGAACAAATGCTTGTAGAATCAAAATGGTATCATGGCATCCTCACTTATCTTCTCACTTAAAAGATGCCACAAGATTTGGACCACAAGAAAAAACAATAGGTTCTTCATCAAGTTAAGAACTTCATGGAAATCAATGGACACCTTTACAAAGTGTGTTGATGGCCTAGTTCATTGGTGTGTACTTAATGAAAATCAATTATGCATTCTTCAAGATGCTCAGGAAGGCCCTTGTGGAGGCCACTATGCTAGGAGATGCATGACCATAAAAAGCCTGATGGCAGGATACCATTGGCCCATAATCTTCAGAGATGCTTATTAATTTATCTAATCCTATGAACATTCTCAACAAGATGGTGGGATGACCATAGGAATGGAAGGTCCTCAATAGTGGATTTAACCACTAGAATCCTTTGGCATATGAGGTATAGATTTCATGGGTCCCATCACACCCATGTTTAATGAGAAGGCATATATAATCATCACCATTGACTACTATACTAATGGATAGAAGCAGTAGTTATCATCAACTATACATCATCCACTACTACCCAATTTTTACAACAAAATATTGTGAATAGGTTTGGGATGCCATGTGCACTAATTTTAGATAACAAAACCCATTTTATAGCTACTACTTTTCAAAAACTCATGTAACGCTTGGGGATTGAACATAAATTAACAACACCCTATCACCCCCAAGCCAATGGTTAAGTAGAGGTGACTAACAAGGAGATCACAAAGATTCTAACAAGAACTATTAGAAACTATAGGACAAACTATAGTACAAAACTCAAGGATGTTCTTTGTGCCTACCACTTAACATGGAAACTCCCTATTGGCTACTCTCCCTACAAGTTGGTGTAGAGAAAACTTCCAATGCTCCCAATTCAATCTAAGCTTCACAAATTCTCAATAGCCTGTGATCTAGACCTTAACCTATGTTTGGTACAAAAAGAAAGATTAATCAACCTAAATGTGCTAGATGAAAATTGATTTGTAACCTTGTCCTTAAATGAAGTGCACAAGGCATTCAATAAACAACGACATGATCTTAGAATATGGAAAGTAAAATTTCAACTAGGAGATAAGGTCCTCTACTAGAATCCCACACACATACCCCAAAAAACCAAATTCCAAACATTGTGGAAAGGGACTTATATAATAGATGAAACATTTCCTTTTGGGACCATGATCATATACAAACTTGAAAGCCCAAACAAAAAGTAGTTGGATAACGTCCAATAGATAAAACCTTTCCACAAGCCAAAACAAGCCAGTGCAACAAATACCTTAGTGGATGGACAACCATGATCAATTTTTTGTATCTCCTTCTTCCAACTCAGTCATGGGGGAGATGGCCATCCATGCTAATCATATACATGGCTTCTCAGTTTTTCTATTTTTTGTTTTACACATTTTTTTTTTTTGCAAATTGTTTATTTTACACCTTTTTGATTTTTAATTTTTTTTTATTTTACACCAGTTTTTACACCATAATTACTACATTTAAATTTTTCTTAAAAATCTTATACTTTCTTATATATTTTACTTTATTTTAGTGTCATTTTTTAGTTTTAAACGTCCTTTGTACCAATAGGACACAATGGTTTTGTAGATATTGCTAATGGTGGTTTGTGCTTAATATTTTATTTGCAAATGTTTAGTTTCTATTTTTGAAGTTTTGTACCAATGGATTAAACATGATTTCTTTTTCATGGAACAAGAAGTGAGTTGATGACAACCACCCATCCAAAAACTCTATGGTTTTCCTTGTTTTGGAATTTTAAGGTCTATTTCATTAAATAAACTTTTAATAAATTTATGACCTTGGTATTTTCCAAAATTGGGAAAGATTCAAAGGTTTGCATAGGGTGTGACTTCAAGAAAACTCAATACTCTTTGTACTCTTCTACTTGGGTGCTTAACTGTTTTCATAGACTTCTTACCATTTTGTGTCAACCAATAATAAGAAGTTGAATAAAGTCTTTGCATGGTGTGGTTCTTATCCAAAAAAAAAAGGAGAAACCGAAAAGTAAAACAAAACAAAAACATGATGGGAATTCAAAGAACATCCCTTAGACAAATAAATAGGCTACAAACACTAGTTATGGGACTAGAAAGACATGTTACCCATGCCTAAAGGTCCCCTCTAGGCCCTCTCTTACTTCCTACATCTCTTTCCTTCTTCTTAAGGAATGGTGGTTGTTCTATGGAAGCACTCTTGTATCTCAAGAGGCTGGATCAGTCTTGGAGTGGTGATGCAAAGTCATTCAAAGTAGTTGGTTTTGGTTTGGACTAAGGATGGATCTTCTCAAGTCATTCTAAACACAAATACATAAAGGAATTCTTATGAACTCAATTCATAATTCCATTCCACCTTCTCCATCATCCATCCATGTTGTCCATAACTCACCTCACTATTGCTGTCCATGTTCTTGATTTAGTGTCCTTCTCTGATGTACTTGAATTCTCTAGTAGAATCTTCTGGGTTTTGGTCCTTATCTTCCATACACCATTAAGAACCTATGGATCCCATGGACTTCTTAGGTTGTGGTTATTCAAGGGTAAAAAAGGCATATGTTTTCCCTAGGGAGGATCCACTTGCATATCTCTTGGTTGGGTTTGTTAAGCACCTCATCCTTAGGCATTCTTGCAACCAGAATCTTTCATACACCCATCTTCTATATCCAACCATGTGCTCCTTTACATATTTTCTTTAATTCATACATTTTCCATCATATTTTTAAATTTTTAAGATTTCAAAGATCCTTTTCAATGATTTCATCATATTATTGGCTTTTCTGGAACTCCATGGACACCAAATTCATTTAAAGATTCCTTATATTTTTCAAGATATTCACATTTAAAAATTTTATTTACAGACCTCGTAAACAAGTCCTCATTGATGGAGCCCATGAATATACAAGGCCCCATATACACAGCCCCATCGACATAGCACAAAAATAGTATAAATATGTGTGACCCCCCTTAGAATTTTTCAGATTTGCTCGCAAATGCAAAGGGAGGTTTTCAAATTTTCAAAGCCCAAAACCTTCCAAAGCCCATAACTTTCTAACCATTTATCCAAATCACTCCATCCTCCAACCCTGTAGTTACCGAAGGTAAGCTCTTAGTCATGGGGGCCACAAATGTGTCATTTTTTATAGAAATTTTTCTTGCCATTTTTCTAACTCCCACAAAGGTTTAACTAAGAAATCAACATTTAAACACCAAATTATAGAAGTTAAACCCTTTCAATGAGCTTCAATGACACTTATGATAAAAATTAATTAATAAAATAACCAATCTACCATGGTCCAACCTTAGCCAAGTGTACCTAATTAATGAGATAAGGTATTGAAATATTCAAAGTTATGCATTATATCTACTATTCAATAGATATGTTGTAACCATAGATGGCATCGAAAGGCAAACATACATAGGAAGGAGGATCATCTCAACCAAGGCAGAAATGACTAAGGATGGGAAGAGGCCAAGAACAAGCCCAAGAAGAACCACTTGTAGCCCACGCCATGGGACCTCTTAGGGAAGAGGCCAAGGTGGAATCTATTCATCAAATTCCAGAACCAATAGTAGCAATAGAACATTTCCACTAGGATGAGGCACCAACTTAGCAAGAAAACCTTGAGGTGACATTGACAGAAGCCTACCTCAATCAAATTAGATCAAAGGAGATCCAAAAAATAGTACTCTAGGAGGTAAACTTTGGCTCTCTCCTAGAGCAAGCACCTAAAGAAGTACAGGACCAACTGAAGACCTCTCCCATGTGGCCAATTATCACTTCCACTAGGGAGTAGTACATGGAAGAGATATTCTTATTCTAGAACAATAGGTAGGCTAATTCAATGGAAGAGACATTCTTATTCTAGAACCTTAGGAGCCTCCATCACCTAGGACTATCTAATCTTCTCATCTACCTTCATGCCCTCAAAGGATGTACACTCAAGCACTTCGTTTTGTCAAGTCAGTTTATTATGTCAAGAGTCAGTCAATAATCACATACCTTTCCCATTTTTTAAGGAACTCAATGATGAGTTTTCATTCAATTGTGGGGGTATGATGAATCATCATTGTATCACATCAATGGGCTTCCATTGATGTGGCCTCATCAATGGTCCCACATCGATGCGGCCCTGTCTACGTGTTGTTGCCCTATCGATGGGGTCGTGTTGACATAACATTTGCTATGTCTATGGGGCTCTATGAATGTGGCTGCATAATAAAGTTTATAAATACACACTCACCAGCTATGTGTATGTAATGTCTTGTCATAGTTGTAGCAGAGCTCTTGTAGCTTTGTCATTTGAAAGTTAGAATATTTCTTTGAGTGCTTGCAGCAGGAGTCAGAAACTATATGGATCTTTATTAAAGCACTAATGTACCTAACACACCAATGTAAATTATAATAAAGACAAGCCTTTTGATCAAACCTTATAGCACTTAGAATAGATTAATAATTTATTTATGCATTTATTATTTTTATTAATTATGCAATTAATTAAGCTAAACTAGACTTCAATTACTTAGTTAATTAATTAAGTTAAATAAATTAAACACATCAGTATAACCACTTCAAGCATAAATACGTATTTGCTTGGTAATCCCAACAGCATTATTGCTTCGTCCAGTAGCATAGCGCTTGGTAATCCTAGTAAGGGATACGTGGGTTCAAAACGTGTATGAAAAGTAAGACCAGATACTTATGTTAGGACTAGTTAGAGATTAATTAATTAGTTACATTAAATTAGCTATTAAATTACTTCATTTCTATATTTTAAGCACCAAGAATATAAAACATAAAATAATAAAAATCATATGCCTCGATTACACTAAACCATACCCTTGTGCATCACAAGTGTAATTGGGAAGACAATGAATGACTGTTAGGGCAAAGTTCACTTCCTTAAAAACTAGTGTACTAGAAAACATAGAGTCTAAGGAATTCAACCAAATCATGCATGAAAGTCTCATAATTCATATGGTTGAGTGTAGGGGTACTTGATTGCTCATCAATAGGCCTTGTGATTCCATTAGTACTCCATGGGTCTTGGCAAGGAAATGTTGTGACAAGGAGTAAGGTCAGGCAAGGACTACCATGCCATGTCAACACATCTTTGCTCTCATGTTCTACCTTGTGAGACTATACCCACTTTGGAAGCCATTCCTTTTCAAGAGTCCTTTTTTGTGTTGTTTTCATTTAGTTGTGGGAGTGGGCCCATTGCTACATCGCCAAAGGATGGGAGGCAATGAAAATAGTACTTACGAGTTTGTTTGTTTGCTAAATAATGATGTAATTATTTTTACATGTTCTATTATTAAACTTGTGAGGCAAAAATATTTGTCACATGGAACCACAATGATCATCCCAATAAGCCCCTTACCATTACCATTACTCTAAATAATTATGCTATGAGGCAAAAATATAATATTTTAATAAAATTTTCATTATTTTTATTGAATCTATTTTTATATTTCATAAAATATATACATATTTGGAACATAATTCGACCCCCAATTTTAATTTCAATAATGTCACAGCCCATGAAAATAATATCCTACAATATTAAACTCCATTGTCGGTTGTCATAACTAAAAACTTTTAGAATTCGGTTTGAAAATAATGAAATTCATAAATGCTGGTTCATAAGGGCCAGATTCATGGAGCACATACTACGCATATTTTAACTATGATTAGCAAAATATGCGTGAAGCTCCACTGTCCTCTCAAAGTTTTATTCTTGTTGTGACTGTCGTCTTTTACAAGGCAAAACTTTTTTAGAATGTTCCACTGCCTTCTCTTACAAGGCAAAAACTTTTTTCTTCCAGTTGGAAAGATTACGGAAGCTTCTACGCACTCTCCAGTCTCCACTACGTCTAGAACTCAAATATTTTCTTTCTACGTAGGAAAGAGCAGGGAAGCTGCTACCCACTCTCAAAGACTTCTGTAACTGGCTGACTGACTGACTGCAAAGGTCACAAATTAGACCTTAGATTTTAATGTGGCTCCAGCTCCAGCTACGTAAGCAGAAAATTTTTTCTTCGGCAAATATGGGCCAAGCTTCTATGCACCTTCCACGACTTCTTGAGCTTTTATTGCAGGATAAGCTATTGCTTCAAAGTCACAGACATCTTTTTCACCAAAATTTTGACGCGGTAACCTTTGGCCTGCGTGTTGACTGAGTCCGCTACGGGAATCCATATATGAACGTGCCTCTGTTAGGTTGGATGATTGTAGTGGATCGTGTTCTCTGTGTTTTATTGCATAAAATACTGTTTCTATCTTTTGTTTGGTTTCCTCTTCAAGCTTCTCTATGCCTCAGTTTGTTTTTCTGCCCCTGCTTTCTTCCTTGGTTGTGTTTTTTACCTTACCTTTTGTTTCTTCTACATGTCTAAATGAGACGATAACGTGTGGAGGTAAAGATTTATTTTACCCGTTCGGAGTGGCAGGAGAAAGTTGCGGAGATCCTGAATTCCAAGTTTACAATTGCACAACTCTAAGTCCTTATATTGTTATTAACGATACGAATTTCTATATTTTAAATGTAACCGAATATTATTCTGGAGGTTATTATTCTAGAGGTTATTATTCTAGAGGTATAGCCCAAGATTATTTTTCATCTGGAGTAATAATGTACTTAGGCATACATATAAAAAATGAATTGGATATCGGGTGTTTCGATTTCTCTATACTTAAATCTCCTTTCTATTATGACATACCAGATTCAGATTCAGTTGTTATTGACAGGACAAAATTCTTTTTTGTGAATTGTTCACAAGTTGTTAACAATGAGTGGAACTCGTGCGATTCCTGGTACATTACCTTCCTACCACCTTCTTCCGACTCATCTTGCAATTCTACTTCTACCTTTCCTAATGCAAGAGTATCGTGGATGAAGGCAAGATTTAAGTCAGCAGCCACAGATTTATCAAACACGGAGAGCTTTGTCCTTGATAGGAAAACATATATGCGTTGTAGTGAATGCTGGAATAATTCCGCGACATGTGCTTTCAACGTAACAGATTACAGCGTTCAATGCCACTTCTCTGAAGGTATACAGCGTTGCTAATTACGGGAAAAAACAAAATTCATAAAGTTATCTATGAAATATATATCGTAAAAGCCCAGAGGTTAATATTACCGATGCTTAATTTTGGTGTGATATCATGCAGATTTCTTCCCCGACGTAAAAAAGAGATTCACAGGACTCATAACAGGTATGCATTTAATTTGAACTCTTCTACTTTATCTACCATTTATTCAATGATTTTGGACGACAAGGAAACTTTGTCGAAGGATGTTGTGAACAAAAAAGTATGCAGTAAACGAACTCGAAACCCTAACGCTGGCTTATGGTTTGGTGCCGTACTTCATTTATGTCTCATATATCCCTGTACCAGGTTTGTTGACGGCGGGAGGAGTAGCAACAACGGTGATATTTGCGATTTTTCTTCTAAAACGAAGGCGCCAAGGATTTAAACGCCAAAAATCTCTTCCGCATTTGCCAATATTTTCTTACCAACAAATTAGAGCAGCCACAAATTCCTTCTCCGATGACAACAAGATTGGGAGCGGAAGTTTCGGCGCAGTTTACAAAGGAACACTCAGCGATCGCCGGAAAGTCGCTGTGAAACGGCTGTACAGGCAACAAGCAGGTACCATCGATGAGTTCCTAAATGAGGTTGGAATTTTTTGTCAAGTTCAGCATCCCAACATTGTCAGACTCTATGGCTTTAGCAATCCATATCATAGCAGCCGCAACATTTTCAGACTCTATGGCTTTAGAAATCCATATCGTAGCAGCCGCGACGAATTTCTTTTAGTATTTGAGTACATCTCCAACGGAACGCTTGCAGACCATTTATACGGCTCCAGAAAAGCCGAATCTAGACTAACATGGGATGTGAGAATAAAGATCGCTGTTCAAATAGCGGAGGCGTTGGCATTCTTGCATGCCATGCAACCGCCGCTTCTGCACAGAGATGTAAAATCCTCAAACATACTTTTGGATGATGGGATGGAGGCTAAAGTCGCCGACTTCGGCATTTCCAGGGAAATGGCTGTGGAAGCCACCCATGTGACCACGGCTCCGCGGGGCACTCCAGGATACCTTGATCCGCAGTACTTTGAGTATTTTCAATTGACGGATAAATCGGATGTATACAGTTTTGGTGTTGTGTTGCTGGAAATTGTGTCAGGTTTGAAAGCCGTGGATCTTAGCCGAACTCCTGCGGAGCATGTCAATTTGGTAGGGCTCGTCAAATCCAAATGGGTTAGCAGCAGATGGGCTGGCCTGGAGGATGTGATTGATCCGCAATTAAGAGAGCATATGGCCATGGATCCCAGGGTAAATAAAATGTTGATGCAGATAACACTTTTGGCCTGTAAATGTGTGGCAAGTGATAAGGAAGAGAGGCCCTCCATGAAAGATGCGGCAGATTTGATGCAAGAACTGTGGACCAAAGATGAATTGCCAGAGTCTTTGGGGTTCCCCTCTTCTGTCACAGCAGGTGCAGTTTTGGAGACAAAACCTCTTTGCAGTGCAACATGGGAGACCAGTTGTCTGTCTGGGCGTTAGTGTTTTAGTGGATTACATTTTGGTCATTGAATTTGTAATTGACAGCTTTGTATTCTATTAAAGCTTGAAAAAAGAAAAAAACAAGCTTCATGTAATTTTGAAAAACTTTGATGTTGTTGAAACCTTGTCCATTGCGTTTGATTACTGGTCAAAGCCGTAGCGGGAGAAATAAATAAACGTCGAAATGAATTAATAATGTTGAATAAGTTGTTCTTCTCAAACACGGATGCACCGTTGTTTACACGAAAACATTGAAAGGCACAGAATCCAGCAGAGGTCTCGATCGATCTTATCGCAAACTAGAAATATTAATACTGTCATGCAGCAGCGATTAAAATGAAGTAATCTATGTGAATCACGTACTCACCGACGAACATCCCAATGATAACTGTGGTAGACCTGCGGTATACAAGAAAAAGTGTTCTTCCGCGTATGACTTTTAAAACCCATCCTCCTGCACATCAATTATAATGGAAAAACTTCCAGTCTGAAGAATTGATTACAGAGTCCTTCCACGGCACGGAACGCTTACACCTTGACAAACGTGCAACCTGCTGGAAAAAATGCGGAGCGTCACAACTGCGCTTTTTCTACTACAGCGATGCGATGTGTCATTTGAAATTTCTGGGAAGCAAGCTTCAAAGAAAGATAGCACAGAAATCAAAACCTTGAAGGAGACTTTGAAATGTCAAATACATTGTATCACCGTAGTTCACAAGTTGGCTCCAATCTTTGGCATGCAAGAATTTTCACGCGTCTTGAATGTTGACTGCGTCCGCCGGGCACGGATTTACGTTGACTGCCTCCCTGACATGTATTTTCATTTTCTCTGCAAGTGTAAATGTTGTTACTATGTTTATTGAGTTTTACTCAAGTGCCTTTGTCCTGTATCAGTAATAAGACTCCAAAACAAGTAAAAACATGTTTATGAAATGAGTCGGAAATGTGCACTCTATCAAAGACATGTAAGAATTCACCAAATGTATAATTTTTTCCTTATTGTTTTTGGCATGTATATTTTTGGTTTTGCTTATAGTTTTTGGCATGGATATTTCTAGTTTTGCTTAGAGAGGAATATGAGGTGACTCTAATGCTAGAATTATTTCTAATCAAATCGTTATTAGTTATTGGAGTCCTTGCTTTTTAGACTATGAGAATAATATACATCACAAGTCTCAAAGACAAAAAGATGTAGAAACATGTTTATGAAACTAGCAAGAAATGACCATAATTTCACAAACATGAAAGAGTTTATGAATATATGATTTTTCACTTCAAGTCCCTTAGCATGCATATTGCTAGTTTTAGTCATAAAAGAAAAATTTATCTATATGGTGACTTTAATGTTATAATTACTTCTCATCAAATTCCTATTAGTTGCTAGAAACCTCAAGGATTTTAGAATATAAGAAAACTAAATAATTGAATTGGTGCTCTCAAGATAAGAAATTTAATCACAAGGGAATACATGTCTGAGATTAGTAATAAGGACTATATCTATTTATTCTAAATGGCATCAATAAATATCCAAAATCAAGTGGCTTCACTTTTATAGAACTACAAAGTAGCTATAGTACTAATTTTCTTCTTTTTATAAGAGAGAATGTTAGCAACATCAAATGTTTTGAAGTAGGTGAAGAAATAATTGAATCTTAACATCACCCTTTATACTTTCCATTATTAATAATTACATAGTACATTAGATATTCCAAGAGGTAAAAGCACTATAGACTACAAAAATGGAGGATTTTCAAAATGAAATTTAGATGAATTAGAATCCAAGTTTTAACCTTACAAAAATTCTAATTATAGGTACCCTAATATTTTGAAAGGCCAAAATACAAACAATCAACAATAGTTTGATGAAGAATGTAAGACAACTAGAATTTTATTAAATAATCAGAAATTACCAAAGATTATCAAGCCATATAAAAATGTGACTTAGACTAAGAAAAGGAAATTTGTTAGTAAAAAATACTCTAATTTATTTAAAATAATAAAAAAAATATCCCAAGTGTTTTTAGCATTAACTTCAAGCATGAGAAGAACAAGTAACATTAAAAAATTTTATCAAGCTTTATTTCATAATAAAGACAAAATTGAAGACTTTCATAAAATTGGTAATGCATTTTTTATTTCTTTTCATGATACAATGCAAGGGATAAGAAGATTAGAATTAGGAAAAGTTGTTGGTATAAATTACTTATATGGATAAATTCTTAAATGGGGGGTGGGGGCACCATTAGTATAGATTGCTATCTAGAATAAGTTAAATTTGGCTATGCAAGTAGGATTAGAAAAGAAATGGTGCATTAATAAAATAAACATGCTCTTGAAAAAAGGAGATAAAAAATCAAAATAATTATAGACTAGTTGTAATCAACAATATGTTTGCTAAGCTTTTGGGTACTATTCTAGAATCTATGATTGAAGGATGGACTAAAGGAAATCAAAGATGTGCACTTTTCCAAGTATTACTTAAGTGATGACATTCTGCTCTAGCTTAACTCATCATTTTAAAATATCCTATTGATAGAGCAAAAGATCCATACAAAAAGAACTTCATTTGTTTTGTTGATTCTCTAAGACCTCTGATTTGGTTATTTGAACCAAGTTATGGAGGTACTTGGAAAATTTAGATGTTCCTAGCACACTACTATTTGCCATTGAAAAATTTTATAAAAATCTATGCATTCATTAGAAAATAGGATAAGAAAGATTTTTATTTAAAATTTTTGTTCACATTAAACAAAGATGTCCTCTTTCTTCTACTTTATTTGAGCTTTTAATTAATGAACTTAAAGAGTCAATACAGAAAATGCTAACTCAATTTACTATTATAATTAGAAGTAGTCATGTTAGACTCTTACTCTATATTGTTGTTGTTGTTTTAATTTCAAATTTAATAAAAGGATTATAACAAATGTTTAATATTCTTAATGACTCTTATTAGCATTTAGGAATGAAAGTTATGTTCAAAAAACTAAAATCATGATTTGTAGAATAGGTACTAACATGTATAATTTTACTATAGGAAAGAAATATGTAGACATAACTTCCTCTTAAAAATATCTTGGCCTAGAATACTTTTGCAATTATAAATAGTATTAGTGCATTCCTCAAAGAGTTTTAGGTGGTATAAAAGCCTTATTTTCTTTTTGATGAGTCATGATTTTGTCACCTCCGATACCGGATATCTAATATCAGAGCCTCGATATCGGCTATGCAATATCAAGTCCCAAGAAATGATGCCTAATATCCTATATCACCTCTTCCATGCTAGCCTATAAATACAACACTTGGATGCACAGTTGGGATATAGCTTAGTTTTAGATTTCAGTTAGCTTTTTCATAGATTATTGATTTTCTAGTTCTATTATTTCCTAGTGCATGCCTATAGTGTGATGTTTGTAATTGTATGACATCCTTATTCGAGTGTGACGTACTTGAACACATTACATGACCAAAAAAAAAGATCGAGATTACTTCCATCATTGCAGCATCCACTTAGATTTATTATTGCTTTTAATTTTTTAATTATTTAATTGTTTCCTATTTTCCTTAGTTAATGTTTCCAATTATTGCCCGTTATGATTCCTATCATTAAGCAAAATGAGTATAATTAATCACGAAAGCTTAAGTGTAATTACTTGGTAACCCAGCAGTGTATCATTTGGTGAGCTCAATGATGTACACTTGGTAATCCTAGAAGTAGTCTCACGAAGTTCAAGACATTTGC
>MNCI01016842.1:40049-82549 GCA_015680685.1 Gnetum montanum | reverse complement strand
TTCCACGGCACGGAACGCTTACACCTTGACAAACGTGCAACCTGCTGGAAAAAATGCGGAGCGTCACAACTGCGCTTTTTCTACTACAGCGATGCGATGTGTCATTTGAAATTTCTGGGAAGCAAGCTTCAAAGAAAGATAGCACAGAAATCAAAACCTTGAAGGAGACTTTGAAATGTCAAATACATTGTATCACCGTAGTTCACAAGTTGGCTCCAATCTTTGGCATGCAAGAATTTTCACGCGTCTTGAATGTTGACTGCGTCCGCCGGGCACGGATTTACGTTGACTGCCTCCCTGACATGTATTTTCATTTTCTCTGCAAGTGTAAATGTTGTTACTATGTTTATTGAGTTTTACTCAAGTGCCTTTGTCCTGTATCAGTAATAAGACTCCAAAACAAGTAAAAACATGTTTATGAAATGAGTCGGAAATGTGCACTCTATCAAAGACATGTAAGAATTCACCAAATGTATAATTTTTTCCTTATTGTTTTTGGCATGTATATTTTTGGTTTTGCTTATAGTTTTTGGCATGGATATTTCTAGTTTTGCTTAGAGAGGAATATGAGGTGACTCTAATGCTAGAATTATTTCTAATCAAATCGTTATTAGTTATTGGAGTCCTTGCTTTTTAGACTATGAGAATAATATACATCACAAGTCTCAAAGACAAAAAGATGTAGAAACATGTTTATGAAACTAGCAAGAAATGACCATAATTTCACAAACATGAAAGAGTTTATGAATATATGATTTTTCACTTCAAGTCCCTTAGCATGCATATTGCTAGTTTTAGTCATAAAAGAAAAATTTATCTATATGGTGACTTTAATGTTATAATTACTTCTCATCAAATTCCTATTAGTTGCTAGAAACCTCAAGGATTTTAGAATATAAGAAAACTAAATAATTGAATTGGTGCTCTCAAGATAAGAAATTTAATCACAAGGGAATACATGTCTGAGATTAGTAATAAGGACTATATCTATTTATTCTAAATGGCATCAATAAATATCCAAAATCAAGTGGCTTCACTTTTATAGAACTACAAAGTAGCTATAGTACTAATTTTCTTCTTTTTATAAGAGAGAATGTTAGCAACATCAAATGTTTTGAAGTAGGTGAAGAAATAATTGAATCTTAACATCACCCTTTATACTTTCCATTATTAATAATTACATAGTACATTAGATATTCCAAGAGGTAAAAGCACTATAGACTACAAAAATGGAGGATTTTCAAAACGAAATTTAGATGAATTAGAATCCAAGTTTTAACCTTACAAAAATTCTAATTATAGGTACCCTAATATTTTGAAAGGCCAAAATACAAACAATCAACAATAGTTTGATGAAGAATGTAAGACAACTAGAATTTTATTAAATAATCAAAAATTACCAAAGATTATCAAGCCATATAAAAATGTGACTTAGACTAAGAAAAGGAAATTTGTTAGTAAAAAATACTCTAATTTATTTAAAATAATAAAAAAAATATCCCAAGTGTTTTTAGCATTAACTTCAAGCATGAGAAGAACAAGTAACATTAAAAAATTTTATCAAGCTTTATTTCATAATAAAGACAAAATTGAAGACTTTCATAAAATTGGTAATGCATTTTTTATTTCTTTTCATGATACAATGCAAGGGATAAGAAGATTAGAATTAGGAAAAGTTGTTGGTATAAATTACTTATATGGATAAATTCTTAAATGGGGGGTGGGGGCACCATTAGTATAGATTGCTATCTAGAATAAGTTAAATTTGGCTATGCAAGTAGGATTAGAAAAGAAATGGTGCATTAATAAAATAAACATGCTCTTGAAAAAAGGAGATAAAAAATCAAAATAATTATAGACTAGTTGTAATCAACAATATGTTTGCTAAGCTTTTGGGTACTATTCTAGAATCTATGATTGAAGGATGGACTAAAGGAAATCAAAGATGTGCACTTTTCCAAGTATTACTTAAGTGATGACATTCTGCTCTAGCTTAACTCATCATTTTAAAATATCCTATTGATAGAGCAAAAGATCCATACAAAAAGAACTTCATTTGTTTTGTTGATTCTCTAAGACCTCTGATTTGGTTATTTGAACCAAGTTATGGAGGTACTTGGAAAATTTAGATGTTCCTAGCACACTACTATTTGCCATTGAAAAATTTTATAAAAATCTATGCATTCATTAGAAAATAGGATAAGAAAGATTTTTATTTAAAATTTTTGTTCACATTAAACAAAGATGTCCTCTTTCTTCTACTTTATTTGAGCTTTTAATTAATGAACTTAAAGAGTCAATACAGAAAATGCTAACTCAATTTACTATTATAATTAGAAGTAGTCATGTTAGACTCTTACTCTATATTGTTGTTGTTGTTTTAATTTCAAATTTAATAAAAGGATTATAACAAATGTTTAATATTCTTAATGACTCTTATTAGCATTTAGGAATGAAAGTTATGTTCAAAAAACTAAAATCATGATTTGTAGAATAGGTACTAACATGTATAATTTTACTATAGGAAAGAAATATGTAGACATAACTTCCTCTTAAAAATATCTTGGCCTAGAATACTTTTGCAATTATAAATAGTATTAGTGCATTCCTCAAAGAGTTTTAGGTGGTATAAAAGCCTTATTTTCTTTTTGATGAGTCATGATTTTGTCACCTCCGATACCGGATATCTAATATCAGAGCCTCGATATCGGCTATGCAATATCAAGTCCCAAGAAATGATGCCTAATATCCTATATCACCTCTTCCATGCTAGCCTATAAATACAACACTTGGATGCACAGTTGGGATATAGCTTAGTTTTAGATTTCAGTTAGCTTTTTCATAGATTATTGATTTTCTAGTTCTATTATTTCCTAGTGCATGCCTATAGTGTGATGTTTGTAATTGTATGACATCCTTATTCGAGTGTGACGTACTTGAACACATTACATGACCAAAAACAAAGATCGAGATTACTTCCATCATTGCAGCATCCACTTAGATTTATTATTGCTTTTAATTTTTTAATTATTTAATTGTTTCCTATTTTCCTTAGTTAATGTTTCCAATTATTGCCCGTTATGATTCCTATCATTAAGCAAAATGAGTATAATTAATCACGAAAGCTTAAGTGTAATTACTTGGTAACCCAGCAGTGTATCATTTGGTGAGCTCAATGATGTACACTTGGTAATCCTAGAAGTAGTCTCACGAAGTTCAAGACATTTGCGAACGATTATGAATAGATACTCATCACATGTAGGCTAGTTTAGACTTTACTTTCCATCATTACTTAGCTTAATTAATTAATTTTCTTATTGTCATTAGGAGTAGCATATGGTTAGACAACATTATCATATGCCTCACTTTGGACTTAACCATACATGACAAAGCTACCACTACTCCAAGCGGGAAGATAGCAGACTATGATCAAAGCATAACGATTTAGATGCACAACTAGTCCCATCCATGGAATTCAACCGAATGATCTGTGAATGCTTGTGGTTCATATGGTTGGGCGTAGGGGTACCTCACCACTCATCATTGGCACCGTTACCAGGGATGGTGCTAGTTATCTAGATTAGTTATATTATACACAATTGCTTTAGATGCATTAATGATATATCTTTTAGAAAATACTAAATCATACACACTGTAAACCAACAATAATGTCTACTTCACAAGGAAGCAATAATACACCATATAGTGAAAGCATTCATTGAAGAAATAATGAGATATATGTTGAAGAAAGTTGAAGTGACCAAACTTATGCAGGGGTTTCATATGTTCATGACCACCGTAATGATACTCAAGGACCTCATTCACCTAAGGTAGACAACCTTGGAGGAGATGAATTCCTAGACCAAGGGAGGCCTCAAGCCCTAGGACCTCCTTGAAATCTATAAATGATAAATCAAGGGACCCTAGGGAACACCATAGAAGCCATGGAAATCCTTCCAGTTCCTCATCTTCCTCTCACCCTTCAACATCTAGTTCTAACAAAGATGAACATAGGTATGGAGATAAGGCTCCACTAAAGGATCAAAATTTTTTAAAAAAATTGAACCTATAGGAAAACTCAAGGTAATCAACATGAACATAGGAAAAATCGTCAAGATCAATCGAATAGAAATTTTTATCACAACATGTCAAATGACAATGATCCCATGTTGGACACTAAGAGAATGATGCAAATCACAAAGGTAGTTAAGATATCTCATAGGCATTGCAAAGAGAGTCACCTACCCAGGCTTGATATGACTAATATCCCTAAATTTGTAGAAGGCTATGATTTGGATTTGCAACATTATTTACAAGCCTTCCATGATTCTTTTTTCTTATACAACATTGAAAGTATGTGGAAAAAGCTTAAGCTCTTTCCTAGGACACTAATTGATAGAGTCGAAGTGTGGTATAGATCGTTGAAAAGAAACGTAATCCAACAATGGTCCACAATGTTGGAGCTCTTCAATGAGAAATACCAAACCTATGCAAGGGTGCCCAACCTAAGGAGAAAAATCCAAGGATGGAAGCAAGAACAACATGAACCCTTGGACATGGCCTTAAATAGATATTATTCCCTACTGAATAGATGCCTAGGTCATGGTTTCTTTGAGGAAAGACAAATTTTCCACATCATAGATGGACTTCATAATGAAACAAGGAAAACCCTTTGTAGAACAATTATACAAGATATGAATCCATCAAATCTAAGAGCTAACCAAGTGTGTGGCCAAAGAAGGAGAGATATGCAAATGGGATAATGTCAACAAATATCACTAGGACCCAACTCTTCAAAAGAAGTAGGTCTATATCTATGGTGAGGAGAAAGCAACCACTCTTGATAAGGTGATTCTACAACAAATTTTTCCAATACAAAAGTTTATCACTGAACATGATGCAAAGTTTGATAGGTTGTTAGAATGGATATATGAAAAAGTTACAAATTTGGTAGAAATTATAGAGGAGAAGATCATGCAAAACAAACCAAGTAATCACAATAAACAAAGGAGGTAGAACCAAGAAATAGCTAGGAACACTCATCAGCAAATAGGGAAAATGGCTAAAGAAAGTGAGGCTATAGACTCAACCACATATGAAGATGACAGATGTGACCTATGCATATATGATCACCCAAAGAGCCATTGCCCAGTCATGTCACATCTATATGAGTATTGGGCTATTGTGTTAAACTCCAAAGTTGTATAGAAGCACATGCCCAGGAGATTTCCTTTTCCACATGGCAATTATAGATAGTTCCACAACCAATCATACTATCTAAGGGGGACTCATTACCAACCTCAACACTATCATCAACCATAGTGGAAAACCCATAGTGATGGGGAAGGCTGTTACCAAACTAGCCCTATTAGCAAAAACCACATGGATATTATGTTTAAAACCTTGTTTTTCCAACCAGTTCTATGTCATCTACTTCAAATGGCTACTATCACTCTCCCAAGCACCATCAACCCATGACATACCCTAAAGGATTAGCACCTTGTATCTCTTACCATCCATCCTATCCCAAATATTCTCATACTTCACCTCATCACATGCCACCATCAATGACATAGGAAGGTTTGATACTAGAATATCAACAAACAAATGCCACTTGTGCTATGAATGTGCATAGACATGGTAATACCAGTAGGTCCCCACCACAAAATCAAAAACATCCTTTATTTAGGATAGGCCCCAGGTGAAAGTGCAACACTCATGGACCTACTACATCATTTGAACTAGCATAATGCCAATCTAGTGCAACACCTCCCTTTTCACAACCACCATCATCTAATCTTACACAAGGGCCACCATCCATTGTTACTCTAACATCAAACTGAAGTAATGAATCTAGCAGTGTGGAGAGACATACAATTCCATGCATACCATATCATGAACAAGGGTGTAATTATGGGTCAAACATCCACAACATTAACACAACTCATCCCCTAATCCATCATGCATTTAACAACCAATTGTGTAAACAATAACTTATCTACGTAGCCACCACTAAACCAAGAGACACCTAGTGGCTTAGACATGAAAGGTTAACAATGTTTTCTACATGTGTGGAACTTGCTTATCTACTTATTAATTCTTTCCATGGCCAATCATTTAATCATGGGGAAAACCCCACACTCTAACCTCCAAAATTAATCAATGTTTTTTATGTTTTTATTTTACATTTTTTTATCATTTTCTTCTTTCGTGATAGAACTTTTCCTAACTTTTAAACTTTTTCTACCTTTTGTTTTCATTTTCTTTGTTAGTAATCTTACTTGTAAATAAAATGATCATGTAGCCCATTGAGGTGAGTTTTCTCTATGATATCAAGTCATGAGGGATTGATTATTTAGACAATGAACCACATCAACCATCCACTCATTCCATTAATAAGAAGTTCTTACCCTAGTTATAATGATATTCTTTTCCATCATCAAAACTAAAAATAAATTCATAATCATTGTTTCTAGATAGAAAAGTGAAGAACCAAGGGGGAATGTGAAGGGTGTGACATTAAAGGAATTTGTGGATTCTTTTTGACCACTTCTATATGTTTTATCATGTTTCTAGGGTTGTAATTATATCCTTGTAGATCTAACGAAAATGGAAGTAAGAGTAAAGTAAAAGGGCATTGAATAAATTTCTAAGGGTCCCACTAGAAAGATATTTACCCATACCTAAAGGTTGGTAGCTTCTCAAAATACCATAAAGAAAAAGAGAAGTGCCATTAATACACTTCTCCCTTCAAAAAAATGCTAAGTGATGCTACTTCTTGCAACTATGGTAGTCTTATGATTATCAATCAAAGTGATGAGATAATGAAATGTCACTAAAATGTGGATTGGACTTGGTTTAAATCCTGAAAATAAGGGATAATGATTACTTAATCATTAATAACACATAAGAATTCATTATTCCTCTAGTAAGACATCTCATGTCATAATTTCTATAATCCTTTCTACAGTCCATCTCATCTCACTATTTGTATGATCATAACTTGTGGCTATGTGTAACATAGAGTTATTTTCTCAAATTGGTGATTTAACATGTGTGTTTTTTTTCACAAGTATGTGTTGCATTGAACCCGTTTGATGCCTATAAAAATTTTTAGGTGTGGTTACACAATGGCATTATGGGCTAGTGCCTACTTTGGAAAGGATCCACTTATGTAATTATTACAACTTGTACTTGTTTGACACTACCACAACATTCTTAACCTTCCACATACTTAAATGTTTAATTAAATTCTTTTCCTTATCATATCATTGATCTATCCCATACCATAGGTCTAATACCCCTTTTTCTTGCATCTTTTAAAGTTTTTAATATCGACAACTCCATCTTATACCACTTTTGATGCCTAAATATGATTTCCTACTTACCCCAAAACTATGAACCTAACCTAAAACCTTCTAAACAATCCTAGAGCTTCATTTTCCATGCTAACCACCCTCAGTAAATGCATATTCCAACACCCCAATATCAACTACCCAATATTGGGTTGGACATGATGTCAGATACCCAATATTAGGTCCACAAAACCTATATATGTGATTCTCACTGTGCCCAAAAATACATTCTCATCATTTGCAACTATGGGAGTTTTTCAAATTTTCTCTCACAACTAGGAGCTCTATGCAATCAACTTCAACTTGTTATATCTTGCTCAATACTGCTCTGATTCTTGTATCATTTGAACCTATTTGAACCTGGAGTGTTCCACTTAGTCATGGAGGGGGGGTGGGGAGTGCTTGCATGGATAACTTGCATAAATTTTTCCAATTTTTCTATTTCCAAAAGGGTATTACAAGGGTAAGAATGTTAAAAACCTTAAGCATTATAATGAAAAATCATTTGTATTAATGTCAAAAACCTTAATCTTTTCTTCCAAGGAACCACAACCATCATAATAAGCCATACATAAGGAAAAAGAAACCATCTATTAAGTATCATAAAAGAAGATAAACATTTTTTGGGCACCACTATTAACATTTGCAAAGTCACTATTTCATTCTTGATCAAAGCAATCATCGAAGCTCTTAATATGCTAAATGAGGGGGCTAAGTTAGCCCATTTGTCCATGAGGTATGACCTCAACACTAGAAAGCTATGGCTATGGTGGGACTACAACAAAGAAGATAAGACATAAAATGAATTGACTTTGGAAGAGAGGACCTATTTCAAGATAGGGACATATCACCTCTTTCCCAATAAAGGACTCAATAGAATCTCCATGTATGTGGCCATGGGAAGTGCCATACTAATGGGAAAATACACGACCAACATTCCCCAACTATATTACATAGAAATTGAAAGGTAGCTTGAAGAAAAGAAGGTAGGAAATTCCACACTTCCATTCCTTTACTTGATCTAAAAGCTATGTAAACATGCTAGCATCCTAGGGTACACAAATGACATTCCCAGGAAGGCCTAGAATTTTTCCTTTGCTAAATTTCTTAAATTGGTAGCACCAAGGAAATACCTTGGTGAGGAATAAGAGCTAGAGAAGGAAGCAAAACCAAAAAAAGAAGTAGAACAAGAACCTAAATAGCATCGTGAACCACAAAATCTACCACCACCACCACAAGACTACAGGCCTATAATGAACCACTTGCAAACAAATTGCTGAAATGCTCATCTAGGGGAGCAAAGAGGAGTTAAGCCTCCTCAAAGTCATCAATGATGCCACGCAACCCATTATTTTAGCCAATCTAACAAGGGAATAGATTTCACTGTAATCAAGAGGATAATCCCAATTGTCGCAATAAATCTCTAGTAATGCCACACCCTTTCAAGTAATGCTTGAAATAAGAGAAGGTACCACAGTAGTGGTCATGCAGCATTAGGATGTGATAGGCATAGCAAAGGTAATAATGGATCACATTAAGGAATCTTTCAATGTGCTTTTTGTGCCCCCAATGAATTTGACTGGGACCAAAGATGCACAAATGCTCACTGGAACTTTGATGACTCCTATAGCCCATGATGATGTATTAGATAGATTACTGCAAATAGGACAAGTAATGACCACCTTGTTTGACATCCCTAGTGATGTCACTATGGTAAAATCAAACCTCATCACCACCAAGGGAAAGATGGTCATGACTGAGACCAAGGTGGACCATGCGAAAGTAGAAGAGAAATTTTTTGCAATAGGAGCTAGTCACCTTGAGAGTTGAAAGATGGGATCCTGCCTAGTTTATTGTGCTTAACCAATCAAATCAATTCAGAATAGAGCAACTGGATAAATTGATTGAAGATAATAAATCTATAGAGTAAGAAAAGAAGAAGGCGATCTAGAATGCCTTCCCTGCAAAAGCATAACCCTATGCTCATAAGAAGTTACTGACCACGACTTAAGAAGAAAATAAAAAACTTATTGCAAAAAACACAAGGTTGACCATAGTTGAAAAACAAAATAACTTTCTAAAAGAAAGTGTCCACCACTTAATAGAATAACTAGTGAGGATCAACTAATACATCAGCTAATTGACCAGAGAGAACCTTACCCTCTCAATGAAGGAGGATCACACAATTCAACAAAAGTCTGCAATAGAAATAAGTGCATGACAAAATGAGGTCAAAAAGCATGAAAAGCTGAAAGAACACTTCTAAGACCAAATTGGAATGTATAAGAAAATCAATCAAAAGGAAATCTAGATGGCCAAAGCCTGCATTGGATCCATATCAATGCAAAATCCTGATTGGTAGCCCATCTTGGATAGTTATGCCTTGGTCTAGTAAGTGGGTGTAAAGACTAAAGACTTGCAAATTGAGGATTTAAAGGAATACATGGCATTGGATAAACTTAGATATGCCAACCTTACCATGTTAATAGTAGTTTTGACAAGAGATGAATTAGAGTAGCAAGTAGTGATCACCCATGCATTATACGAGAAAGAGTTTGTGAACAGAAAAGCCACTTTGTAGAAACTCCATGTAGCAAACTCAAAACTAGAGGTGATCAAGGCTCACTACCATGGATAGAAGGATGTTGCCTCAAACCTAGCCTGGAGATTAAAAAATCATCATGAGTTAAAAGAAAAGGTTAGGGCTTTTGAGGAGAAACAATGGTAGTTTGCAGCCTAGTATGTAAAGGCCAATAAAATATTTTTGCAACTACCATGTGCTTGGGATGTACCAGCATCAACACACATCAATTTAGCGGCTTGGATGGTACATGATCCAAGTACAGAAGAAGAAAATTTGCAAGAACTACTCAACCACTATAAATTTTAAAAGCTTAGCAACAAAGGGAAGTGATTCATGTAGGAGCCACCACCTTCGAGATCTACATGAGCTTCCCTAATTTTGTCTTGTAATGTTGTGTCCAAATTTTTGTAGAACACCACTATAGCATGTAAGAGTACTTTTGTTTATTTTATTATTTGAGTTAAGTTAATAATTCCATACCTTTCCAATATTTTGTAAAGAACTTGTTTCTCATTTGATTTAACTCAAGGTGAGTTTTCATTCAGTTATGGGGGTATGATGAGTCATGATTTTGTCAACTCTAATATTGGAGCCTCGATATCAGCTATGCAATATCAAGTCCCAAGAAATGATGTCAAATATCCAATATCATCTCTTTTGTGCTAGCCTATAAATACAACACTTGGATGCACAGTTGGGATATAGCTTAGTTTTATATTTTAGTTATCTTTTTCATGGATTGTTGATTTTCTAGTTCTGTTATTTCCCAGTGCATGTCCACAGGATGATGTTTGTAATTGTATGATATCCTTATTTGAGTGTGATGTTCTTGGACACGTTACATAATCAGAAATAAAGATCGAGATTAATTCCATCATTACTACATCCACTTATATTTATTATTTCTTTTAATTATTTAATTTTTTCCTATTTTCCTTAGTTAATGTTTCAATTTATTGCCCATTATGATTCTTATCATTAAGCAGAACAAGTACGATTAATTGCGAGCACTTAAGTATAGTTACTTGATAACTCAATAGTGTATCATTTGGTGAGCCTAATGATGTATGCTTGGTAATCCTAGCAATAGTTTCACGAAGTCCAAGGCATGTGTAGATGATTAAGAATAGATACTAATCACATGTACGCTAGTTTAGGCTTTACTTTCCATCGTTACTTAGCTTAATTAACTAATTTCTTTATTATCATTAAGAGTAGCATAAGGTTAGACAACATCATCACATGCCTCCATCTACTTGTCTTCCTTGTTGTCAATCTTTTGCTTATAATTCCTTCTTTGGTTGGCTAAATTTTCTTGGTTGTTAGCCATTGGTTGTAAGGATGAGGCAATAGCATTAGCTACCATAAAGGGTCATTGTATGGTTGGTTAGTCTACAACTATTCAGGTTGTATTGGCTTAGAGGACCTTGATGACAAAAGGTTCTCTCATAGGTATTCATGATGGTACCCTCACAACAAAGGGATATCTTGAAATGTGGGAAGCTAAAGAAGCTCTATCATTATAAAGGGATACTTGGATCATGAATAGTTCTCTTGTAGGTCTCTTATTGTCATCAATGTTGAATGCTAAAATAACATAAGAGCATTAATTGGCATTCAACAGGTCTTTATAGACCTACATTGATTAGTTTTGTGGTCAAACTGGGTTAGAAGCATCTAAGGTCAATCCCCCCTATCTCTCATCCTTTATAGGTCATCCTTCAGTGCAAAGAAAAAGTCTATATCCTGACCAGGTAGTTGATGATAATAGAAAAAGCAGTCTAACTTGAAGTATCTAGGAAATGAGGGATCATCTTTTGTTGCCTAAGAGGGATCTTTGGCTATTTCACATAGTTGCTCGTGTTTCTTTCAAGTGACTTTAGTCATTTGTTTATGTTGCATGCACCTACTTCTTAATAGTTGATCAAGAAATTTGGATGGTTTTAGTGGCAACTTAGTGTACATAGACCTATCCTTCCTTGCAAATTTAGGTCTATTTTTTGTGGATGTATCAATCTAAAAAGTTGATGGTTGGTTACTATGGCCATTGGTGAGGGCCTTAGGTGGGTTAACCTTTAGCCCTAGTTTGTGGTCTTGTTTTCATTAGTCATAGTTGATACAATAGTGTTCCTTTGTTTTCTCTTTTCTTTGTCTCTTTGAGCATGTTGGTTTTTATATGATATATAGGCCAAATCATGGCTGGCCTTTGTAGCATCCTTTATGTTTTCAGTTTCTGAGAACACTTGGCTAAGAGACAATGGATCAAGGTAGCAAAGTTTTGACTTGATGAAGTCATTAACTGCTCCCTTGATTATGGCTAACAAGTGAGCTTGGGCTATGGGCTCTAGTATTTCATTTAGAAATCCATTCCACCACTAAATGAATTTCTATACAAGTTCTAAGGGCCCTTACTTGACTTTCATGAGTTGGTCAAGTGTTGTGTTAAGCTTCAAGTTATATTTAAAGTGGTTGACAAACAAGGTTACTAAGTCTTCCAGAGAAGATATAGATCCTCTAGGTAATGCATGATACCAATCAAGTGCTTTCCCAGTCAAAGACATAGGGAAAATCCTTATGATGGTATGTGGCCATGGCTACAAGATCAAACATTTATATTGAAAGATGATAAGGTGAGCATTAGCGTTACCTTCTCCATTATATTTGCTAAATTATGGAATAGGGACACCAAGAGGAAGTGTCAAGGGTGGGACTATAGGACTTATGGGATCATCCTAGTAGAAGTCCATAATCTTGATAGTTGTATGGTAGATGCTTTAATGCTTTTCAATTTCTCTATTAGGTCTTGGATCATTTGGAAGGCTTGATCCAAGCCTTGCGGTGGCCCCATAGTTTGTGAGGTTTGTACATAAGGTTATGGTATTTTTTGTGAGGCTCGTGGCCTCATTATGAATTTCATGATAGAAGGAAAAGATTATGCTATGGATGTGGATTATAGGCCAAACAGAGAAAAAGATGTTTGTGTTGGTACTTGAGGCACAAGTAGGACAAATATAGTGTGTGATCCTTATGTTGTAGGGGGTCTCATGGTGGACCCCATATGAGTAGTTATTAGATTTACAATGGTAAAACCCACCATTTATGATTTTGTATTTCATAGTTGTGTTACAAATGGCATTGATATGCTATAATTTGTTGAGTGTGACATTGACTAAGTATGATTTGCTGCTACAACTAGTGTGGGATTTGCTGTAGTAGGGCATGGAGTGGAAGATGGTAGCGCCACGCCCATGGAGAAAACAAAATTATTGGGGGATGTATGTTGAAACAACCCTCCAAGGATGTTTTGAGGCTTAGATTTTACCATAAATTCATCCTCTTCTTCCTGTTGTTCCCCAAAGGTAGGCTTGTCATCTTCCTCCTTTGTAGCAATCAATTAGGTTAGAATGCTAGAATAGACATCATTAAGGGAAATTTCTTCATATGGGGAAGCAATGTAGTCTTTCTTGCTCTAATGTATGAGCTCAAATTCCCTCTTGGCTTAAGATTCAATTTGGAAATTATCATGCCTACCTATGTTTTTGCATAAATGAAGTCATAGTGATATTCATTAATGGCTACAAAATTAGAAGTCTCCCCTCTAACTCTCAAAGATTTCCTACACTCAATGACTATATGGTCTTTCAGATCATACACCCTCATGAGTTGTTGGTTATGATATTTGCCAATGAAGGTGAAGGGCAATTTGGTGGATTTTCAAAAAAGCATGGTTATAGTGCTGATAATTGCTTAAGAATAGGCTATAAATGTTATGATAGGAGTAAATTCTAGTGAATGGAATTCAAAATTCTTAGAGGCAATTAAAATAGCTAACAAAATGACATATTACTATAATTAGTAATTTGGGGATAAGGGGGGTTTATCCCCTTGCAAGAAATAGATTATTGGCAACATTTAATTATGTCAACAAAAATTAAATGTTTAGCAAGGCTTCCATGCTAGATTTATTGTAGGAATTCATAACAAATGTGAAATTTTAACATCCAAACCAACTGCAACTTTGACACTAAGGTTTCTGCCACAAGGAAAGGAATGGCAACATTGGATTCCTTGGGATTTTTGGCTATAAAATATCTTTCAACTCACAACAAAAGAAGATCTGGTTATAAAATTGGTTTTAACCTTCACCAACGTTGGCCTTCCAACTACTTCCACACTTGGTATGGCAAAGGGGAAAAAGAAGGGGGGTGAAATGATGGGAATCTTACACCTCCTACCTCAACATTGATCACAGGAAAATAGTTGAAAATCAAAGTGAAAATTTAGTATTTTTCCCCTAAAATTGGTTCCAGGTAGTTGCTAATTCTCTCAACTTGGAAAAATTTGGAGTGGGGGAAGGGGGCGGGGAGGAGGAGGAGGAATCAACTCATGAATGAGTTGAACCACCTATTTTTAGAAATTAGAAAATAAAATTTTGACAAAAAAAAACAATGGAAGAAAGAGATACCAACATTGTCTTTAGGCTTTAAAATTTACAAGTGCTATGAAAATCCAAAGCCCAACTACCTACAACTTACATGCTACACTTTTGGTCACAAGGGGGGAAAGAGTAGCATTGATTTTTCAAAGATTTTGGTTGCAAAAATCAAGAAAAATCTTGTAAAATGATAACAAAAAGAGTAGATCTAGCCATAGAATCTAGGCCAAGGCCATCCTTCTAGCACCAATATAAACTGTTGCGACCAAAAACCTAGATTGCTAGAATAGGAAGGAAACCAAGGATCCCCAATGTAAGCAGTTCCTCAACACCAAATCCCTAGGGCCTTCATGACAAAAATGGAATTTAGGGTGCCTTAGCTGGTCCAGCAAATCAACTAAGGACTTGGGAGATGCAAAACATGGAAATATAAACAAATCCAAATAATGCATAAATAATAAATTTATTTTGAATACAAAACTCAAAATTTAAAACTTTATTAAGAAAATAATAAAAAATAAGTTAGAGAGTTATATATCAAAAAAGGGGGTTCACTTGAGTAAGAGTTCAAAGCCTATTGACACCAAGATGATCTGCTCCATGATCTAGGTGCTAAGCCACTCTTGATGTTATCGAACCTTCCTTTGCTACTTCAACCTTGGATTTGCCAATTGGGTTGTTGCTGCGAGGGTGAGAAAGGGGGAATATTTTGATGCTAATTTGCTCCACGCTAGGTTTGGAGTCCCAAAAGTGTAGTGTTAAAACCAAAATCCACCAAATCTCAAGGCCTCAATGCTTCCATGTTGGGGTTCAAGAGACTGCAAGTATTGGAACTTGCAAGAGCTCTTGACTGCTTGAAAATGCCCAAGGCATGGAATTATGTATGTGCAAATTGCTACTGAAAATTTCTTGTCCAAAAAAATGTCTAGAACCAGTTGCTCTCCATTTTTCTTAAAATTGCTAAACCTTGTCCAAAATTATTGAACTTTGTCAAAAATCTAGAACTCTGTCCCAAAAAATGTGGAACCTATAAATGGTGTTGGAGTTTCACTTGTCTAGGATCTTTGGGCCATGAATGGGACTACAAATTGGCTATGATTAGGCTACAAAATGGCTGTAAATTTGATGAAATTTTTCTACAAATTGGCTATTGAATTTAGGTGAAATGGAGGACCAAATTTGAAGGTTTACTAAACATAGTAAGTGCTTGCCCCCATGGCCATTCTATTTACTAAAAATAGTAATCGAGGCACCCCTTTCACGCTACAAATGAATCTTCCACATTGAGCTCTCTATCATGCTTATTGAAGTTGCTGGTTAATGTTGAAGTGCATAACTTGATAAATTTTACTTATTGTGGCTTCCACACTAGGGATTTGAATTTTCTTCATTGGGGGAAAAGTTTCCAAGCTAGGGAAAGACTTTCCAATTTGAGTGAAAAGTTTTTAAGCTGAGGGAAAGCTTTCTAGTTTGAGGGGAAAGTTCCCAAAATATGTCTTTGGTCTCCATGTTGTAGGGAAAAAAATTTTCAAACCCTCCATCCTTCCACACTAGGGGTAGGTGATATCTACATCCCTGCATGTGTTTTCAGCATAGAAAAATGTCTACCCCCATAAAGCCCATCAAAATATCTTTTTTGGTATTCCAAAAGGCATTTTTGACAATCCTCCACCCCCCCCCCCTCTACAAAAAAATCCCAAATATAGATACTAGGTGACCTTTTTCACCTAGGGAATGAGGCTTTGACCAATTATGAGGCATTTTTACCACCAAAAGTCTAAAGTATGTGATATTTCCCATTGTGGGTTACAATTTTCACATTTACAATGAAATGTTACCTTTGGTTCCATGGAGTGAAAACTACATGATGAAGATTGGTTATAACATGCAAAATTCTGTGGTGTTTCATCCATGACTAGCAAAAAGGCAAATACCTAAAAAATTTCCTTATCCTCAAGGAAATTCCAAATAGTTCCATCAACAACAACAATATTATCCAAGTAGAACTCCACTACAACTATACAAGCAATATCAATAGTGACACCAACAATAGTCATGGGGGATGCCACCACCAAGATAGCAGTCCCCTTACTGGTAATCAGATCCATATGGGTATTATGTTCAGTAACCTCTATCTTGACATGACTTTTCCAATCATGTTTCTCCTTTCCAACATCACTACTACCCTCCCAAATACCATAGAGCTCATTCTCCACATTCCAAGAGCAATGCCACATTCTATCCTTATCCTCCTCCTATTCTTGCACCTATTCCTCCATCCTCAACACAACTACCACCTACTCAATCCATGCAAGATGAACTTCCAGCCTAACCATAGAAACGTAATGCTATTAGGGCCATCAATCTACAACCAATTCATCAATTGAGGGGTTCAAAACCTCATGCTCATAAGAAAATAATTATTTCAACCTAATAGCCCTAATAAGCCCTCACAGTCTTAGGAAACTAATCATCCTACTCCTACCTCATCCTCTACAACCCATTCTATCAAGTCCCCTTCAAACCAAATGCCACCAAAAATCCATACTGTTATGCTCACTCATGTTATATCTAATTGGATCTAAGCTAGCAATTTTCCTACAAAATTAATTGCCCTTGGAAATCCTCTTTTTTATTTGCAGATTGCTAGGAATGAACCATGTAAAGCTCTTCTTAATTCAGGTTCTAGTATGAACTTGATTTCTCATGAGATGTATACTACCTAGAACTTTTTGCCTCTCAAAAAGAGCAATATCTAATTAGAATTGGTTGACCAATCCATCACTATTCCATTGGGACTGGTCAAAGACATTGTGACCGCTATCTATGGATCTTATCCTACTAATTTCCTAGTAATCAAGATTGAGAACTGTAAGGGGGACTTCGCAATCATTAATGAAATGGCATGGGTAAGAATTGTTGATGCAAGAATGGACATTAGAGATCTTTCCCTAGAGATATCTAAAAAAATGCATTTGGAAAGATCTAGAAGAGATGAGTTTCATGTATCATGTATAGAAATACAAGGTACAATTACATGTAGAAACTTTAGTTTGTGAAACAAGCATCTATTTTGAAATGTAGGCATTGTGCACAAGTGGTAGAGATATTCAAATGTGTCAGTAGACAACAACCATAAAAAAAAAGGGTACCTAGTGCTTGATTGCTAATTCTAATAGTAGCATAATGTATATGGAACCTATTGAGAGCCTGACATGCGCTTATGTCATAGGCATGGATAAAATAAAGTAAGTTCATCACTAACTCTTTGATGAAGAAAACATTGATACTAATGAGGGAGAGTTAGAGATCCCTGAGAATTTTAAACAAGAGCCCCTAGAGTTGAAAACTCTACCTGCCAACCTAGAATATGCATTCTTAAAAAATATCATGCTACTTATACTCAATGCCAAACTTGCTCCTAAGCAGAAAGAAAAATTGTTGAAAATCATCAACAAATGGTCAAAAACCATTACTTGGTCATATACTAAACCCACTAGAATTAATCCATATACATGCTAGCACTGCATTTACACTGATCCATTCATGAAGCCAAGAAAGCAACCAAAATGGTAGTTGAATCCAAAATTGAAACAAATCATCAAAGAAGAGATTGAGTAACTCTTTAAGATAAGGTTCATCTACCCTATTAAGGATAGCGAGTGGGTTAGTCGACTCATGATAGTACCAAATAGAGATAAAAAATGGTAGATTTGTATTGAATTTAGGCTATTAAACATGGCAACATTCAAATATCATTTTCTATTACCATTCATTGATCAAGTGTTGGAAACCATATTTGGGAATTACTATTATAGTTTTCTAAAATGATTATAGTGGCTATAACCAAATCCAAATTACACTAAAAGATTAATCCAAAATAATATTCACAAGTCCCTGGGGGACCTTTGCATATCACAAGATTCCTTTTTCTCTGTGCAATGCTCCTACCACTTTCCAACATCTGGTCTTAAGTATCTTTCAATAGCAAATAGTAGCAAATTGAAAGTTTTCATGGATGACTTCTTCACTTATGGTTCTACATTCGAGCAAGCCTTGGACCACCTTAAGAAAGTACTAAAAACATGTGTGAAAACAAATCTACAGCTCAATTGGTAAAAGATTCATCTCATCATCTAACAGGACATTGTATTAGGGCACCAAATTTTGCAAAAAGGGATCATGGTAGACCCTGAAAAGATAAAGGTCATCCAAGAAATCACCCACCAACTAGAAATTGTCAAAGATGTTTGGTCATTCCTTGGACACACTAGTTACTACTGATGATTTATAGAGAATTTCTCTAAGATTTCAAAACCATTAGCTAAGATGAAAAAGAAATATGCTTCCTTAATCTAGACTAAGGAATGTGAAAATGCATTCCAAAGCCTCAAGCAGAAGCTTGTACAAACTCTAATTCTGTGAGCACCTAACTAGTGCATACCATTCCATATAATGACAGATGCATCTAGATATGCCTTGGGAACCATGTTTACATAGTTGGACAATAAGAAATGTCCATATTTCACCTACTACATAAGTCAAAGCATTATAGGTGCATAACTAAATTACATCATAATGGAAAAAGAACTAATGGTGATGGTGCATGCTCTAGAAAATCTTAGGCACTATGTGCTTGGATATAAAGTGTTTGTGCACATTAAACACAATGCCATCCGCTTTCTCATGAACAAGCCAATGGTAAGCCCCCATGTCATACAGTGGCTAGTGATTTTGCAAGAATTCAATCTTACAATGGTAGATCAAAAGGAGACAAAGAATGTGATCACGAATCACTTGTTGTGATTACGATGGGATAACAAAGAGGAGGAAAGTCCACTTTCTTATCAATTTCCTAATTAACTCCTATTTTCCATTGTAATAAATGAACAAATGCTTCTAGAATGAAAATGATATCATGACATCCTCACTTATCTTCTCACTTAAAAGATGCTACAAGATTTGGACCACAAGAAAAACAATAGTTTTTTCATCAAGTGATGAGTGGCAAGGTACCCCTACACTCAACCATACAAATACGAGCATTTCACATGCGATCCAATTGAACTCCAAGGACTAAGTGCTTACACGCCCTAATGGAACACTTAAGGTTAATCAATTGCTATCTTCCCAAGCTTTTTTGTATTTTTCACAGTTGTATGGCTAAGTGAGCTTGAGGTACATGATTTTTATGTCTTTTATCTTTTTATCTCCTATGCTAAGAGGGGAAAGGGTGAAGAGACTAAGTAACTAACTTTCACTAACTAAGCTTTAATCGTCCTAGCATCAGTATTCATTTCCACTTGTCGTACACACCCTAAACCAGTGCAATGCTACTGGCATTACCAAACGCTATTTGTTACTAGGTTACCAAGCATAGCACACCTGCTTGAAGTGGTCGTACTAAATGCACTTCATCTTTATTATCGTACACAATTGTGTGCTCAGGTACAAATTGCTCGAATAAAGATCCGTTCACTTTGAGACTCCTACTATGGGCACATGGAAATTATTCTAACTATGGAATGGTAAAACTACTATAGTTTGGCTAAGGGTCTAGATCTAGATGGGAAAACAAGGGAAAGCCGCCTCTTATTTATAGGCATGATGGTAGGCTATGATATCATGTGGGTGAATGCAATATTGCAGATGCAATATAGCATACATGATATCATAGTTCATCATACCCCCATGACTGAATGAAAACTCATCCTCGAGTTTCTTACAAAATATTGGAAAGGTATGGGATTATTGACTTGAATGAAACTAGTGGTGAATGGGGTGACATGTGAATGGATCATCATTACAATACATGACAAAATTTAGTATTCATGACAACAAGAGTGAACACTATGCACATTTGACATCCAGCCTTATGTGGTAGTTGAGAGAGAAGAAGAAGTCTACTACTGCCAATGCCAAGATTATGCCTTTCGTTGTCCATCCATAAGTATGTCATCGATCTTGTTCCTTGTAAATCTTCTTCAGCACCAATCCATTCCAAGTGTTCCCTCTAGATCCAATCCGTTGATGTATGATTGTCATCTACACATACAACACAGTCTTATATTAGCAGGGGTAAATTAATCACAATGCGGTTGATAGCTTGTCTCAGTGTAAGGTCCATTGGATGAGTTGTGATATGGTTGATGCAAATTCTAGAGATATAATAATGGTGACTACTCAAGGTGTAGTGGTTAGGAGAAAATTGAAAAAATTGGACCTAGACCCCCATGACTAATCGTGAACCTCTGGTAGCAAGAGAATGGAAAAAGATAAGGAATAAGAAATATGGAGAAAAAGAGACAACTATAACACCGATGAAATGGATGTTAGAGATGGAAATGAAAAAA
Source organism: Gnetum montanum (assembly GCA_015680685.1). NCBI lineage: Eukaryota > Viridiplantae > Streptophyta > Gnetopsida > Gnetales > Gnetaceae > Gnetum > Gnetum montanum. The sequence goes on along the minus strand of MNCI01016842.1, from coordinate 61,822 downwards.
TTAGAAATTGACTGTGAAAATGTTTAATGGAAAGAAATTAACTGATACACCAAATAGGAATGCCAGTGGGTCCTCCCCAAAATAGGCTCATGCCTTTAGTGCCCTAACATTCCCACATTCAAAGAGTTCGTGGGGTCTGGAAATGTCATTTGGAAGCAAGAGTTAAAGTATTAACCACAAAAATTTACCAAAAAGAAAACAATGCATCAACCCAAAATATGGACTACTAATAAAACCGGAAATGCGGTGAACAATGGAGGAAGAATGATGGAAAGAAGAGAATGGAATGGAGTCTCAAGAACAAGGTGGTGTACAGCCCCTTGTGTGTTAATGTTTAATATGACTTGGTAGATCGAGTGACTTCACATTAATACATTTGGCTAATCCATCCACCCAAAGTAACAAAAATTCCTCCATCAAAGAGTCACCACCATTCCAACGAAATGAAAAAGGAGAAATTAGGAAGTGAGGAAGGGCCTTAGTTAGAGGGAACATATTTGTTTAGTCCCATAACCAGTGCTTGTAACCCAAATGATTATTTCATCTAAGGGATGTGCTTTGATTTCACACTTCTTCTTATTTTCTCTTTTTCTTTTTCTTTTTTTTTGTTTTTGCATGAGAACCATACCATGCAAAGACTTTTTATTTTTATTTTTATTGGCTCAGCTTTCGATAATGGGGTAACATCGGAATGGTAAGAAAAACTCAAGCAGGAAACATCCAAGCACCCAAGAGAATGGCCAACAAAAATGCATCAAATCCCCTTGAAGTCACATCCTTTTTAATCCTTGAGTCCTTCCTTAGTTTGAAAAATGCCTAGTCACCGATTTGCTAATAGTTCTTATTAGTTTGAAGAAAGGGACTATACAGTTCCAAGCCAAGAGAGACCATAGAAATTTATGGATGCATGGATGATGTGGACTCATTGCCTGCTATATCAAAAGAACCATACCTTAGTATCAACATTATGACTTAAAGGTAAAAACCAAACATTAGCAACCAATAGAATACAGTTCATACCATCATCAGGAGCACTTATTAGGTGAAAAACTTAACAAAATGGATAAGCACACACACAAATAAAAGAAAAAGTACAATGATGTTGCAAAATAAAAACAAGAAAAGTTAAAGAAATTTGTAAAACAAAAATGTGTAAAATAAAAACTTAAAAAAGAACTGAGGGCTTTGATTGATTAGCATAGGTGGCCATCTCCCCCATGACTGAGTTGGAAGGGAGAGATCCTAAACAATGAGCAAGGTGGTCCACTCTCAGAGGTGTAATGTGCATTGACCATTGTAGATTTATGATAAGGGTTGGTATGTCACACACTAACTAAAATTCTCTTATTAGAGCATTTGTTTGAAGTTCTTGGAAATTTCCAACTTCCCCTAATTTATGGTTTCAAGTTAAGTGTTGGAAGTTGGTGACACTCTTGCTCTAGTGTATCTATGTTTTTGACGTGGATGCAAGTTGTTTCCCTAGTTAGTTCCATGCATGTTGGTGAGTTACTCTCTTGATTAGCTACCAACCACTAGGTGTTTTCTTATTGTGTGGTTGCTACATACAGGCACTTTTGTATGTTAACTTCTTGGGCACATTGGTTGCATGCAAGAAATGCTAAACATTCCTATACGCCATCACCCACTATATCACTGTATGTGATGCATGGAACCTTCTTATTCTCAATCTTTCCATAAGTATTTTCCTTAGATATTTCCAGGTAAAGATCATGGATTCCTAGGCATGTGTTTATGGTACTTAGCCATGTCCTCTCCATTATTATTAGGAAGTCCCCTTTGTCATTGTTGACTTGTATCACTAGGAAATCAGCTGGGTATGACCAACCACACACAGTGGTAACAATGTCCTCCATAAGTTCCAAGGGAACATTGATGGACTAGTCAGCTAGCTCTAAGTGAATATTGCTCTTCTTTAATGGAGGTAGGTTCTAGGCTTTATAAATTTTTTGTGATATTAAGTTGACTCTAAAACCTGAGTCAAGAAGAGCTTTACATGGTTCATTCCCAGTGACTTGCAGGTAGATTAAGGGACTTTCGGGCTTAGAGAATTTCCTGGGAAGGTGGACCTCCTTAATGTAATTAGTGAAGGTATGTGTTAACATAACTGTATGCATTGAGCTCTATTTTTGATTTGAAGAGAGCTTCAAAGCCTTATTTGATGGAGAGGCATTTAGGGGCTCAACCACTAATGGTTTTGAGAGCTTGTTTGGACTATTAGTTCTAAAAAATGTTTTCTCTTTGTACGGTTATTAGAACTAGAAACGGGTTGGAGATTTATAGCTCTCATAGCATTATGTTGAAGTGGTTGAGTGCGGAGTTTCCCTTGCATCGTTGGAGCGGGTGGTAGTGGAGCTATTAGTGTGAGAGTCACGGATGGATTCAAAGGATGGTATGTCTGTGGGTTATCTCTTCTAATATAAGGAGTCCTATAATACTCCCAAGCTTGGTAGTGATGTTGTAGGGTCATGTGACTGATAGAGTCACTTGGAGAGACTGGCTACTGGTAAGGGTATTGTTGCCTTAGCGGTGGCATCCCCCATAACTATGGGTATTGCCACTGCTGGTGTTGCTTGATAGGTTGTGGCAGAGTTCCACTTGGATAATACATTAAGAGTTGGAGAAACTACCTTGGGTTACCTTTGGGATAAGGTAACCTTTGGGGTGCTTGCCATTTGTTAAGTCTTGGGTTGAGTGTATACATCCTAGACTCTTGTAGATGTGAGATTATTGGGCGACATCCCTTAGGATGGTCATATTAGCAAATCTCACATCCACCATCATTGTCCATATTAGAGTCCACAACCTCTTTAGTGATAGCAATTTTACCCTTACCTTTGTTACATGCATGGTCCAAATCCCTCTTCTTCTTTTTATCATAGTCACTACTTCGCTCCTTAGACACCTCTACAATTTTAAGGATGGTTTCAAATTTACTATCTAAGGAGTTTCACATTTGATCTACCTTAGCCGATACTTCTGTTGTTAATTTTTGAAGGGGTAAGGTTTTTCTATTCACCATCTCTTCAAGTGGTGACTCTTCCTCCTCCTCACAGAATCTTACTCCCCTTTCCAAAGGGAAGGATAGCGATTGTACTCTTTCATGCTTTCTCTCTTACATAGCTCTCCTTCTTCCTTAGCTACTTGCTCTAGCAATCTATGAACCTGATGGAACATAAGTTCAAATAATCTCCCTTAGGCATATGTTCCAAGGGTTCTATTGGTTTCATGTCTTAGCCCATCTACGAGGTGGTGTGTTGATCCCGTTGTGTGTAACCATGGCCCAGGCAATGATGTAACAACGCATAATATCAGTCCATGGCAGCATCTAAGGGTTCATGATTACCTTGCTTCTATCCTTAGATCTGCTTCCACAGGTTGGACACTCGAGTGTACATTTGATATTTATCATTAAATAGTTCTAGCATCGTACTCCACCTTCGAATGGATTTCGGTTCTAAGGATCGGTACCAGCTTTCCGCTTCTTTTATGAGTGTCCTTGGGAACAACTTTAAATTTTGCCACTTGTTTTCAATATTTTTCAAGGCACAAACATCGTGAAATGCCTATAATTGGTTTTGCAGATCAGTGTTGTATCCCCCCTTAAATTGTGGAACATTATTCATGTCAAGTCTCTTGATCCTACTATCTTATTGGTGCCTTGTAGGTATTCTTACAGCCTCCGTAATATCTAACATGCTTTGAGTTGCAAGTAGGGGTCCTTCATGGTCATTTCTCTCATAGCATCTATGATACCTATGTGGTTCCCTACTTTCCCTTCTATGTCGTGATTCTCTCAAATGCCCTCATCCTCATTTTTGACTCTCTCGTCGAGGTTTCTCACTATGTTTACCCTTATCCTCATGGTGAGGTTCCTTATGACTATGTCATGATGTTGAAGAAGAGGGTGAATGTGATGATGAAGTGGAAGAGGAAGGAGAACCATCACCATGATGATGTTTCTTACCTTCTCTTTAATGGTCTCAACCTCGATCATGATGACGATCAGACTACCCATCTTCATTATGTGTTTGTCTTCCCTCATTGAACACTTGGTGTTCATGGGGATCAGAACCAAGGTTGTGAATCATGGAGTGAAGGTTTTGATACACCACCTCCTCACCATTGTTAGGAGGGGGAACATCATTTTGTGGAGAACCTACTGAAATAGGTTCACCAACCTTGATTTCGCTTAAGATGGATGAAGTGTTTTTGGGTCCTTTACCCTTCAATGATGTATAGTATCTCTCCTATTGCAAATCCCATTGACATTGCATTTCTGTGGGATGGTAGTCCCTTTCATGGTAATCCCATGCAACGTACTCTACATATAATTGTGACATGCCTATTCGTGCAAGGGCACAAAGGAGCATGTTGGGGGTGGCTTTGTCTAGAGGCAACACTATGTTATCCTCCAAGTCTCTCCAACGCAGTTTTTCATCTTGATGGAAGATAAAGGTAAACTCGGGTATATATTCATCGTGATGAATATATATCACACTAAATTGTTGAGAAACTAGCAGATTTGGGTTATGTGTGTTGTGCTGTCGACTGTCTCTAGTGTTGTTCCTAGGTGGTGAAGTGCTTTTGTGTTGTGAAGAAGAAGACATTGTTGTCTTGTTTGGTGTGCTATTGATCATTATCTTATTTTTCTTTCTTTTGATCAATCCTAAGGGTTCATTCTATCTTCCAATGATGTGAATGATATCCTATGTTCTACGTAGCACACAAACAACTAAGTCCCTAGCAATGACACCAATGATGAGTGGCGAGGTATCCCTACACTCAACCATATGAATACGAGTGTTTCATGCATGATCCGGTCGAACTCCAAGGACTAAGTGCTTACACGTCCTAATGGAACACTTAAGGTTAATCAATCGCGATCTTCCCAAGCTTACTTGTACTTGTTATAGTTGTATGGTTAAGTGAGCTTGAGGTACATGATTTTTATGTCTTTTATCCTTTTATCACCTATGCAAAGAAGGAAAAGGGTGAAGAGACTATGTAACTAACTTTCACTAACTAAGCTTTAATCGTCCTAGCATCAGTATTGGTTCCCACTTTCCATACACATCCTAAACCAGTGCAACACTACTAGGATTACCAAATGCTATTTGTTACTAGGTTTTCAAGTGTAGCACATGTACTCGAAGCAGTCATACTAAATGCACTTAACTAGGAGAGTTAAGGGTCGAGAGAGATTAAGTATTTAAGAAAGCATTTAAACATTCAACAATAATTAAAGTCCTATTTAGCTTAGTCCATATGCTATAAGGTTTATCAGAAAGTTTGTCTTTATTGCCATACACAATTATGTGCTTAGGTACAAATTGCTTGAATAAAGATCCGTTCACTTTGAGACTCCTACTACGAGAACATGGAAATTATTCTAACTCTGGAATGGTAAAACTACTATAGTTTGGCTAAGGGTCTAGATCTAGATGGGAAAACAAGGGAAAGCTACCTATTATTTATAGGCATGATGACAGGCTACGATGCAATATCGTGTACGCAATATTGTGGTTCATCATCCAGCTAAGTGCTTCATAGAAATCAATGTACACCTTTACAAAGTGTGTGTTAATGACCTAGTTCATTGGTATGTGCTAAATGTAAATCAATTACACATTCTTCAAGATTCTCAGGAAGGCCCTTGTGGAGGCCACTATGCTAGGAGATGCATAACCATAAAAATCTTGATGGTAAGATAATATTGGCCCATAATCTTCAAAGATGCTTATTAATTTATCTAATCCTATGAACATTCTCAAAAAGATGGTGGGATGACCACAAGAATGCAAGGTACTCACTAGTGGATTCAACCACTAGAATCCTTTGACATATGAGGCATAGATTTCATGGGTTCCATCACACCCATGTTTAATGAGAAGGCATATATAATCATCATCGTTGACTACTATACCAATGGATAGAAGTAGTAGCTATCATCAACTATACATCATTGACTACTACTTGATTTGTACAAAAAAATATTGTGAATAGGTTTGGAATGCCATGTACACTAATTTCAAACAACGAAACCCATTTTATAGCTACTGCTTTTTGAAAACTCATGTAATACTTGGGGATTGAACCTAAATTAACAACACCCTATCACCCCCAAGCCAATGGTTAAGTAGAGGTGACTAACAAGGAGATCACAAAGATTCTAATAAGAACTATTAACAAATATAGGACAAACTATAGTACAAAACTCAAGGATTTCCTTTGTGCCTACCACTTAACATGGAAACTCCCTATTGGCTACTCTCCCTATAAGCTGATGTATAGAAAAATTCCAATGCTCCCAATTCAATCTGAGCTTCACACATTCTCAATAGCCTGTGATCTAGACCTTGACCTAAGTTTGGCATAAAAAGAAACATTAATCAACCTAAATGTGCTAGATGAAAATTGATTTGTAACCTTGATCTTAAATGAAGTGCACAAGGCATTCAATAAACAACGACATGATCTTAGAATATGGAAAGTAAAATTTCAACTAGGAGATAAGGTCCTCTACTAGAATCCCACACGCATACCTCAACAAACCAAATTCCAAACATTGTGGAAAGGGCCTTATATAATTGATGAAACCTTTCTTTTTGGGACCATGATCATATACAAACCTGAAAGCCCAAACAAAAAGAATTTGGATAACTTCCAATAGATAAAACCTTTCCAAAAGCCAAAGCAAGCCAATGCAACAAATACCTTATTGGATGGACAACCATGATCAATTTTTTGTATCTACTTCTTCCAACTCATTCATGGGGGAGATGGCCATCCATGCTAATCATATACATGGCTCCTTAGTTTTTCTATTTTTTGTTTTACACTTTTTTTTAAATTATTTATTTTACACCTTTTTGATTTTTAAAATTTTTTCTATTTTACACCATTTTCTACACCATCATTACTACATTTAAATTTTTCTTGAATATTTTATACTTTTTTATATATTTTACTTTATTTTAGCATCAATTTTTAGTTTTTGTTAATAAGCATGCTTTATGCCAATAGGACACAGTGGTATTGTAGTTGTTGCTAATGGTGGTTTGTGCTTAATGTTTTATTTGCTAATGTTTATTTTTTATTTTTGAATTTTTGTACCAATGGCTTAGACATGTGTTCTTTCTCATGGAACAAGAAGTGAGTTGATGACATCCATCCATCCACAAACTTTATGGCTTTACTCGTTTTGGAAGTTCGAGGTCCATTTCATTAAATAAAATTTTAATAAATTTACAACCTTGGTATTTTCCAAATTTGGAAAAGATTCAAAGGTTTGCATAGGGTGTGACTTCAAGAAAATACAATACTCTTTGTACTCTTCTACTTGGGTGCTTAAGTGTTTTCATAGACTTCTTACCATTTTGTGTCAACCAATAATAAGAAGTTGAATAAAGTCTTTGCATGGTGTGGTTCTTATCCAAAAAAGAAAGAGAAAGAGAAAAGAAAAACAAAACAAAAACATGATGGGAATTCAAAGCACATCCCTTAAAAAAATAAATATGCTACAAACACTAGTTATGGGACTATAAAGACATGTTACCCATGCTTGAAGGTCCCCTCTAGCTAAGGCCCTCTCTTACTTCCTACTTCTCTTTCCTTCTTCTTAAGGAATGAAGGTTATTCTGTGGAAGCACTCTTGTATCTCAAGAGGATGGATCAATCTTGGAGTGGTGATGCAAAGTCACTGAAAGTAGTTGGTTTTGGTTTGGACTAAGGATGGATCTTCTCAAGTCATTCTAAACACAAATCCATAAAGGACTTCTCATGAACTCAATTCATAATTTCATTCCACCTTCTCCATCATCCATCCATTTTGTCCATAACTCAGCTTACTATTGTTGTCCATGTTCTTGATTTAGTGTCCTTCTCTAATGTACTTGAATTCTCTAGTAGAATCTTATGGGTTTTGATCCTTAACTTCCATACACCATTAAGCACCTATGGAGCCCATGGACTCTTTAGGTTGTGGTTATGCAAGGGTAAACAAGGCATATGTTTTCTCTAAGGAGGATCCACTTGCATATCTCTTGGTTGGGTCTGTTAAGCACCTCATCCTTAGGCATTCTTGTAACCAGAATCTTTGATACACCCATCTTCTACATCCAACCATGTGCTCCTTTACATATTTCTTTAATTCATACATTTTCCATTAGATTTTTTAATTTTTAAGATTTCAAAGATCCTGTTCAATGATTTCATCATATTCTTGGCTTTTCTAGAACTCCATGGAGACCAAATTCATTTAAACATTCCTTATATTTTTCAAGATATTCACATTTGAAAATTTTTTTTACAGACCTTGTAAACAAGGCCTCATCAATGGAGCCCATGAATATACAAGGCCCCATTGACATAGCACAAAAATAGTATAAATATGTGTGACCCCCCTTAGAATTTTTCAAATTTGCTCACAAATGCCAAGGAAGGTTTTCAAATTTTCAAAGCGTAGAACCTTCCAAAGACCATAACTTTCTAACCATTTATCCAAATCACTCCATTCTTCAACCTTGTAGTTACCGAAGGTAAGCTCTTAGTCATGGGGGCAACAATTGTGCCATTTTTTTATAGAAATTTTTCTTACCATTTTTCTAACTCCCACAAAGGTTTAACTAAGAAATCAACATTTAAACACCAAATTATAGAAGTTAAACCCTTTCAATGAGCTTCAATGACACTTATGATAAAAATTAATTAATAAAATAATCAATCTACCATGGTCCAACCTTAGCCAAGTGTACCTAAANAATCAATCTACCATGGTCCAACCTTAGCCAAGTGTACCTAACTAATAAGATAAGGTATTGAAATATTCAAAGTTATGCATTATATCTACTATTCAACAGATATGTTGTGACCATAGATGGCATCAAAAGGCAAACACACATAGGAAGGAGGATCCCCTCAACCAAGGCAAAAATAACCAAGGATGGAAAGGAGCCAAGAACAAGCCCAAGAAGAACCACTTGTAGCACATGCCATGGGACCTCTTAGGGAAGAGGCCAAGGTGGAATCTATTCATCAAATTCTAGAACCAATAGTAGCAATAGAAAATTTCCACCAGGATGAGGCACCAACTTAGCAAGCAAAGCTTGAGGTGACATTGATAGAAGCCTGCCTAAATCAAATCAAATCAAGGGAGATCCAAAAAATAGTACTCTAGGAGTTAAACTCTGGCTCTCTCCTAGAGCAAGCACCTAAAGAATTACAGAACCAACTAAAGACCTCTCCCATGTGGCCAATTATCACTTTCACTAGGGAGTAGTACATGGAAGATACATTCTTATTCTATAAAAATAGGTAGGCTAATTTCAATCGTCAAAATCAAGAACATCTCAATGTCCTACTCAGTGCAGGCCATTGCTGAGGCACTTGGGTTGCTAGAAACTAGGATAAATTTCACTGAGATTCTAATGCAAGTAGATCTGAGCATCAAAAAGAAATGGGTGTAGTAGTGCTATGGTATTGACCATAAGGACTACAATGTGCTAACAATGGTAGAAAGAATCCACTATAAAATTGTGACCTTTCACCTAAACCCCATAGTGACACCTAGCAAGAACACTACTTTTTTTGCTCGTGCATGGGCTACTCTAAGTGGGAGATTTCTCATCAACCTTCCACAACTAATCTATCTAGAGATAGAGAAGTGGTTTAAAGAGAATGAACGTGGAAGAATGGCACTCCCCTTCCCATGCCTCATTAGAAAACTTTGTTAAAGGGAAGGGATAGTCTGCTATAAAAATGATGTTTTCAGAAGCACTCTGACTGCTACTTAGATGGAGATGATGAAGAATAAAATGTTTGCAACAATCATTCAAAAAGAGGAGTAGCAGCCACCACCTTCACCTGCCACTTAAACAACTGTGTCAACCATTGCTACAACATCCCAATGATTGCACAAATACTGAGAATGGCTCTTTAGTGAACAAGAGCAACAACTAGGCATGAGTGATGGAGTCCCATTTGTGTACCAACTAGCAATGAGTCACCTAAATGAGGTGGCTTGAATAGTCAACTTGATGAGATGATGTGGATCCATTTTCTTGGCCCAACAAACATAGTTTTCTGCAAGGTCAAATCGTAGCATCAAAGAGGTCATGGTTTCTCTTGCAGAATAGCAGCCACTCCTAGAAATTTTTCTAAACACTGTGACCTTCTCGGTGCACTTGGAAGAAGGCAATGAGGTAACAATATTAGTTATGCAACATCAAGGGAAAGAGACAATGGCAAAGGTGGTGGCTAAAAAAATTGTCAAAACCATCAATGCACCTGCAATGTTTATGCTAAACATCATTACACTTAAATATATGCAGATGTCCACAAGGATCTTAAGTGGTAGATTGAGTATAGCGTAGCACGAAAAATTGCTAGATTGACTAGTAGGAATTAGGAAATCACTTCTAGATGTCTTTGATCTTTCAGATAGTATTACTACAACCTAGTCAAAGTTGCTAAAGCTAAGGGGAAAAAACATTATTTTGGAAGGGCAACTTAAAATAGCCAAGGAGCCAAATGAATGCTTGAATACTGAAGTTACTAAATTAAGAGCCCAAATTTTTGACCCTACATTTCTCAACATGACATTAACAAGATATGAAGCTCTTGAATAGCTTCACACAAAACTAAAAGGAGTTGAGGGTGTAATGGAGATGATGGCATTCTATTGATCCTTAGCAAAAGCTACCTAGCACAAAATTCAGAAGGCCTTGGATCTAACCTACCAAGAGAATGTGCAACTAACCATAGAGAACCATTGCTTGCAAAATTTTGATGAGCATAAACAACAATTAATCAACTTTATCCATCAACAGCAAGAGCAACTAGCCAGAGCAAACATAGAGCTAAGGAGACTGGTAGTTGAAAATAGAAACCTTTCCATGGAGGTGGTCCATGCCCTCTACCAAAAGACTACAATAGAGGTAGCCACCTAAAAATTATAGGCTCCCAAATGTGAGAGAGTCAAGGATTAGTACAGAGATTAGGTCATTCTACAAAAAGAAGTTAATGAAAAGCACATCTAATTAATGAAGACAAAAGTAAATGAGACTCTCCAAAAACTCTAGCAAAGAAGAGAAGTTTGGTAACATATCATTAATGGGATAGATGCCTACAATAACATGAAGATCCACATGGAGTTGCAGATTGAGGCGATGACAAAATAGATGGAGATTACTAATGTCCAATATGCAAATCTAGCTATGTTGATTACCAGATGGCTGTAGTCAAAACTAGAGAAGCACATGGCCAACTTGTACTTATTGTATGAGACTGAGTTCAAGCACCACAAGGACACCAAGCAAAAGCTTGTGGTGGCAAACATTGAACTCAAGGTTCTCAAGGGCAAATACACTAATCAGAGATCTATTAGCGAGAATGTAGCCAAAAGAATGAATGACTACCAAGAGCTCCATAATACAGTCAAGGTGTTTGATGTTGCATGCAAACAATTCACTACCTACGTTGTCAATGTTAAGGAGTTGTTCCTAGTAATGTCTTGTCCATGAAATATCCCCATTCTAGCCCACATTGGGAATGTTGTGTGGACTATGAATGATCCCTAGAGCAAGGAGGAGAAGATGAAGGCATTACTAGATGCCTTTCGCCTTTTGTTAGAGGTAGCAACCATAGCAGGATAGCCACAACTGCCTTAGTCATTGCATGTGCTTGAAGTTGGTGAAGGTCTTTTAGAACCTTAGAAGCCTCCACTACCTAGGACTATCTAATCTTCTTAGCTACCTTCATGCTCTCAAAGGATGTGTTCTTTACTTTTAAGTCATCATGTCATGGTGTTCAATTTTATGTCATGAACACCACAATATTTTATAATGATGTTGATTTGTACACTCAAGGACTCAGTTTTGTCAAGTTAGTTTGTTATGTTAAGAGTCAGTCAATAATCCCATACCTTCCCAATCTTGTAAGGAACTTGATAACAAGTTTTCATTCAGTCGTGGGGATATGATGAATAATTATTTTGTTGCATCGACGAGCCCCCGCCAATGCAGCCTTGTCTACATGGTGTTGCCCTATTGATGGAGCTGCATTAACATAGCGTTTGCTACATCTATGGGGCCCTATTGACATGGCTCCACAATAAAGTCTATAAATATGCACTCACCAGTTATGTTTATGGAATGTCTTATCATAGTTGTAGCAAATCTCCTGCAATTTTGTCATTTGAAAGTTAGAATATTTCTTTGAGTGCTTGCAGTAAGAGTTAAAAAGTGTATAGATCTTTATTCGAGCACTAATGTACATTAGCACACTAATGTAAATAGTAATAAAGACAAGCCTTTTGATCAAACCTTGCAGCACTTAGAATAGATTAATGACTTATTTATGCATTTATTGTTTTTATTAATTATGCAATTAATTAAAGTAAACTAAACTTCAATTGATTAGTTAATTAATTAAGCTAAATAAATTAAACACATAAGTATGACCACTTCGAGCATAAACACGTATTCGCTTGATAATCCCAACAGCGTTATTGCTTGGTTCGCCCAATAGCATAGCACTTGGTAATCTCAGTAAGGGATATGTGGGTTTAGAACATGTATGAAAAGTGAGACTAAATACTTATGTTAGAACTAGGTAGAGATTAATTAATTAGTTAAATTAAATTAGCTATTAAATTACTTCATTTCTCTATTTTAAGCACTAGGAATATGAAACATAAAATAATAAAAATCATATGCCTCGATTACACTTAACCATAACCTTGTGCATCACAAGTGTAATTGGGGAGACAATGAATGACTATTAGGGCAAAGTTCACTTCGTAGAAGACTAGTGTACTGGAAGACATAGAGTTCAAGGAATTCGATAGAATCATGCATGAAAGTTTCATGATTCATATGGTTGAGCATAGGGGTACTTGACTGCTCATGAATAGGCCTTGGGATTTCCATTAGTACTCCATGGGTCTTGGCAAGGAACTATTGCAACGAGGAGTGAGGTTAGGCAAGGACTACCATGCCATGTCAACACATCTTTGTTCTCATGTTCTACCTAGTGAGACTATACCCACTATGGAAGCCATTCCTTTTCAAGAGTCCTTTTTTGTGTTGTTTTGGGAGTGCGCCCATTGCTAGATCGCCAAAGGATGGGAGGGAATCAAAATAGTAGTTGGCAGATAACACTTTTGGCCTGTACATGTGTGGCAAGTGATACGGAAGAGAGGCCCTCCATGAAAGATGCGGCAGATTTGATGCAAGAGCTTTGGACCAAAAATGAATTGCGAGTCTTTGGGATTCCCCTCTTCTGTCACAGCAGGTGCAGTTTTGGAGACAAAACCTCTTTGCAGTGCAACATGCGAGACCAGTTGTGTGTCTGGGCGTTAGTGTTTTAGTGGATTACATTTTGGTCATTGAATTTGTACTTGACAGATTTGTATTCTTTTAAAGTTTGAGAAAAAAAAACAAAAACAAAAAACTGAAAACGCAAGCTTCATGCAATTTTGAAAAACTTTGATGTTGTTGAAACCTTGTCCATTGCGTTGTTGAATACTGGTCAAAGACGTAGCGGGAGAAATAAATAAACATCGAAATGAATTAATAATGTTGAATAAGTTGTTCTTCTCAAACACAGATGCACCGTTGTTTACACGAAAACATTGAAAGGCACAGAATATAGCAGAGGTCTTGATCGATCTTATCGCAAAGTAGAAATATTAATACTGTCATCCAGCGATTAAAATGAAGTAATTTATGTGAATCAGGTACTCACCGACGAACATCCCAATGATAACTGTGGTAGATCTGCGGTATACAAGAAAAAGTGTTCTTCCGCGTATGACTTTTAAAACCCTTCCGCGTGCAGATCAATTATAATGGAAAAACTTCCAGTCTGAAGAAGCAAACTAGCAATCTTATAATAATAGAATGTCAGTTTGATTACAGAGAGTCCTTCCACGGCACGGAACGCTTACACCTTGACAAACGTGCAACCCGCTGGAAAAAATGTGGAGCTTCACAACTGCGCTTTTTCTACTACAGCGATGCGATGTGTCATTTGAAATTTCTGGGAAGCAAGCTTCATCTTCTTCGCCAAATCTGCGCAATGAATGGTGGTTGTTGAAGAAACTTTGAAGAGATTTTACTTTGGATTTTCAAAGCAAGATAGTACAGAAATCAAAACCATGAAGGAGACCTTGAAATGTCAAATCCATTGTATCACTGTAATTCACAAGTTGGCTGCAATCTTTGGCATGCAAGAATTTTCACGCCTCTTGAGTGTTCACTGCGTCCGCCGGGCACGGATTTATGTTGACTGCGTATTTTCATTTGCAGCGTTGCCTTTTGTATGTTTCCTTTCATGTTTCTCTGCAAGTGTAAATATTGTTACTATGTTTATTTTGTTTTACTCAAGTGCATATTCGAAGAGTCTAAAGGGTCCTGGATCTACCAACTAAGGTTAAAAGAAATAAAGAACTTTGTTAGAACCGGCATACTTTTGTTAAACTTTTCTTGCTTATGTTTTCTGTTTTATTATTTCTTCTATATGAATGAATATATGTTGCTACAATTATATAAGCCTTGATCACCCAAAAATAGATTTGGAGAGACAAGTATAAATCTCAGAAATTATGAGGATGACCCTTATCATCATATTTAAGGATCTTCTTAATATGGAATGTCCTAAACATGGATTCGATAAGAATTACATAAATAAAATCTCATCTTATTTAAAATAGATTAAAGCATGAGATCTATCTAATTCAATTCTGAAACATCTAGTGAGAGCGGTTACTCTAATAGTTATTCTAATTATTAGAGTGGTTACTCTAGCAGTTACTCTACTTATTAGAGTGGTTACTCTAGCGGTTACTCTAGTAGTTACTCTAATTATTAGAGTGATTACTTTAGCAATTACTTTAGCAATTATTCTAATTATTAGAGTGGTTACTCTAAATATTAGAGTACTTGTTCCCAAGCCTATAAATACAGTGCTCAGGTGCACAATTGAAAAGAAGTCTTTTAGCAGTCAAGTAGCAAAACTCTTGTAGTCTGTTTGAAAGTTAGAGTATTTTTCAAGTGCCCGCAGTAGGAGGCCTAAGTATGGATGGATCTTTATTCGAGCATTGTGTATCTAAGCACACCTTGTGTATGACAATAAAGACAAGCTCTTTGATTCATCCTTGCAGCACTTGAAATTTGTTTTCTTATGCATTTATTTTATTTTATTTTATTTTATGCACTTTACATTTCTGTTATTAGCACAGTAATTCATTTTGATCAATTAAACAAATTGTTAAATTACACAAGCATGACCACTTCGAGTATGTGTATAACACTTGGTAACCTAGTAACGATTAACGTTTGGTAATTGAAACACCGTAAAAATTGAGAGTCGGCCTCAAGCAAAGATTCGCAATTCAAGCAAGGGCGCATGTCAGAATTCTAGAAGGGAGACTAAGACAGAGCAACATCAAAAGGCGCATAGCATCGAGTCCTCGACTTCTTGTGCAGATTCCTAATCTTTCTATGCTTTTTCTGTTTACGCTATATCACGCAACGTAGCGTATCGCAGCGTATTGCGTCGCCAAACTAGACATTGTTTACGCTTCACTACGCGCGGCTGCGTAAGCGAGCGTAAAACAGCTTGAATCCATTGTTTCCATGTTATGTTATGCTTGTGCACGCAACGCAGCATGAATGAGAGTAATATAACCCAAAGACAGTTGAGACATGCCCGAAGTGCACCTCTTCTTCACACGCACAATACGCGAACGAGCGTACTGTGCGTAGTCATGAGGTTTGACGCAAAAACGGTCAAACCAATAGTGCCTGAAACACTCGGGACACACGTCATCAGGGTTGCGCCTTTTCCACGAAGCGTCGCAGCCTATAAATACCCCAGTTGACAAAGATACATGGGTTGAAAAATCAGAGAAGCAAAGGCATTTTTCTGAACACTGGAGCATTTATCACCTTTGAGCAGAGATACAGAGAGCAGTGCTTTGGCAATTTTTGATGGCATCACCTTACCACAGAAATAGAGCATAGTTCGCTTTGAGTATTACCAACGGGAGTAATCGTTCTGCTGGGGAAGACTCTATTGGTCAGAAACAGTTGATCGATAGACGTCAGAGCTTGACCTTCCTTGCATCCCGGCTTTAGCCCACGAGGTAGATCGAACTTCTGTTTGGACAGTTTTCTTATTGTTTTGTGCTCGCTTCACATCCAGTAATCGGGGTCTCCCAGGTGTAACGAAATATATGAAATATACATCTTTCAAGGCAAAGCGTAGATCTTGAAACTATGTGTTTCTCTTATGTCAGCCTCCTCTTATCATGTTTAGCGTTATCATCGTTGCAATTCATACTACATCGTTTTCCCCTCGTTTTTGCGATTCCTCGAATCAAATCTTTTTCTCACCATATTCAGCGGTTTACTGATTAGTAAGTCCCTGTCTGATCGACAAGACCGTTCAGGGCGCCGCAGATTCGTTTTTCCAGCATAGCCCTCGCACGGATCCGTGGTTAGAACTATGTACACGGAATTTGTTCGGTATTTTTCAGCTGCCAATGTTTTCCATCATTACAGTTTTCTAGCGCTAGAAGGAGGGCTTATTAGGTCCCAATCCACCTTTTTCGGGTAGCCCTGTTAGCGATCTATACCCAAAATCGTAAACGTAATACCTCCAGGGAAGCTTGATCGAACACCAACATGAGCTCATCACACAGTTGGTCATGGCCAAAGGCCAGGCTTCACAAGCTGCGGTGGAGCCCTAGCATGGGGAGGAGGAAGAGGATGAATTGGCAGCCCAGTCGGAACATTCGTTCCATACTCTGAGCCCCCAAACGTATATAAATCCTTTATTTCCTTTCAATGGAGAAGCCACACGTCTTAACTCAGCCATGACCACGCAGATGCATTTCCCTGCCATGCTGCAGGCCACCGCGCAGTCGTCTGAGCCGCACAATAACACGGGGGCGGTTTCGTCACCACAGGTACTTAGCATCCCAGTGGTGATCCCGGCGACCACCGCGCTCCATGTCATCCCTCAGATACAACCCCATAACATATCCGTAACGCGCCCGGCGCAGACCTTGTCGCTTCCGCTCCCTCCAACTCAACAGATCGCCACAGCTGTTCAGCCACAAACATACATCCAACAGCCTGCCACAGGTCAGTGGGCCAACCCGGCGGCGCAACATACCCAGTCTGTGGTCTATGGCGTGCAACCCCCGGTTGCAACCGCAACGTATGTTCCACAGGCGGTACCGCAGTATCCTCATCCTTATCTTGTGCAGCACGTGCCGGCTAACCCCTCTGCGCAATCCAGCGGGTGGTGGTCTGCACAGGCTCCCTTGCCTGCTAGGATCCCCTCCCCACAAGCAGCCAGTCAACTGATCCCATCGTTTCCGTTCCCTCGCGTCGCCCTCCTGGTCCAACCTCCTGTGCCTTCTTCACAGACACCTCCATCAACAGGTCTGGACTAAGCCTTCCAGCTTATACAGACTCTCACCGAGGAGGTTCGATGCCTCAAAGCCGCTGGTTCTGATACTACTCAGATCATGGACTTTTACCAGGATGATTCGATCAGCCCAGCGGTCCCTATGCTATCATTGCCGCCAAGGATGTTTCTACCTCATTTTACCAAGTACAATGGGGAGGGAGATCCCAACGCTCACTTGGTCACGTTCCGGTCTGAGTCCTTGTTATTGCAACAGTGGCCACACACCATTATTCGAGTCTTTGCAATGTCCCTAACAGGGAAAGCTTTGGATTGGTACCGAGCCCTCCCACGCTCTTCCATCTCAACCTTGGAAGAGCTGCTGACCCAATTTGTGACCCGCTTAAAATACAACTTGAAATTGGAAGTCATNCCATCTCAACCTTGGAAGAGCTGTTGACCCAATTTGTGACCCACTTAAAATACAACTTGAAATTGGAAGTCATNTACATCAGGCCTTCACTCAAGTTAGAAGCATCCAAGATGCTGCGGAGGCCAGCAAAGACCCGGCGTATGTCTCCTATAGGAATGCACATAGCAAGAGCATAGACAAAGGCAAAGCAGCGACAACGACAGTAGCTGCAACGACTGAGAGTACAAAGATGAAGAACAAAAAGGCACCCATGGTGCCTCCTGAAACCACGGTTGGTGCTAGCACCAGCCAAAACACAACTACCCTTGAAGGGCCCCCCTAGCCTAAGCCAAACTTTGTGCGTAAGGATCGCTCAAAGTACACGGCATTGCCTGTAAAGCATTCTAAACTGCTGAAACAACTATTAGGGGTAGGGCACATTCAACCTAAGAAGGTTTCTGAGGAGGCTCTGAAGCATCATAGACGTCATTGTGAACTGCTGAAGACCCCTTCTCTAGCCTTACCTAACGAACCACCAGTTCCAAGATCTTTCAGGCTGGACCGTTTCTGTGACTACCACCAGCTGTGTGGTCACGATACGGATTACTGTTGGGCGTTGAAAGATGACATTCAATGTATGCTGGACGACGGTTCACTCAAGTTAGATAGCAGCAACCCGATGCGTCCAGAAAACTAGACATTGCACGTGTATAAGAACCCGTTGAACGCAAACAACGATCCTTATACAATCACTGTGGTGAGTATGGACAATGAGAAAAGGGAATCGCCAAAACAACCTTTTGTTTTGCGTGTCCCTGCCAACTCACAAAGGGGGCCAACCATTTCACCAGTAGCTAGTGGGGTCTTGAGGTCACCCTTCATTATACGGGCACCTTCTCGGACGCACTCTCAGTCATGCAGCAACGGTCAAGCCGCGGCCTCGTCCGCGCCCACACCTAGGGCACCCTTCATTATCAGGGCGCCAAAACCACAGGCTACTCCTCTCACGCAGGGGTAGACCTCCAACCAAAAGCGTCGACCCTCACCTCCCAAACAAAAGGGAGAGGACACATTAGTTAATGCAACGAAAGACCACGCTACGCTCGGCTTCCCTAAGCCTAGGCCCCTGGCCTCTACGCCTTCACATGTACCTCAGGGGCAGGATAAAGGTGTGGAAACGCAACCGTCTTCTCTTGGCAAGAAAAAGAGCAACCCTTTGGCTAACACCGTCCCACCTCGAGAAATTCGTCTCTTGGGTCGAATGGAAGAAGACAAGANCCCACCTCGAGAAATTCGTCTCTTGGGTCGAATGGAAGAAGACAAGGGGGAAAACAACCTAGCTGGGAGAAGGACCTCCTCGACGCATTTACGCAAGTCAAACAGGCTCTCAAACAATAAAACACAATGCTGAGCCTTTATGAACTGCTTATGACATCTCGAGAACACCGTGAGGCTATGGTTTGCATGCTGACATCCATATCAGTGGATGAAAGCTTGCCAGCGGAGGAGGAAGCGATACATGTTGTCATGTTTCCTCCCGAAGCTGAGCAACCTACGCCTTCCTCGCTGACCTTCCACGACGGGTCTATCAAAGACGATCCTGAGAAAGGTTAGGTGACAACCGAGCCTATGTTTATCACTATCCGGTTCGGTCAATACCGGATCCGGAGAGTACACGTGGACGATGGCACAGCTACCAACGTCATTCCCTATTCCATCGTGGATAGGTTGGGTCTGGTCGACCAGATCACGCCCACGATGACAGCCTGCGTAAAATCATTCAACGGGGCATGGGTTCAGGTCAAGGGGACGGTGCGTATTGAGTTTGTGGCGGGGAATCAATTCCCAACAGAGGCCACTTTCTTAGTCATCGAGGAGATTCCAGGGTTTGACCTGATCTTGGGGAGGTCGTGGTTAGCTCAGCTGAGGGTAGTTTCATCACCGATACACCAAGAGATCCACCTGCCCTATGCCGGAGGGGAGGTTGTGATACGCGGTGACGAAATCACCCCCAGGACCGTCAATAACATTGAAGAAGAACGGGGTTCGGAGATAGAAACGACTAATGACCAGATCCGTATCGAAACCCCTCAAAAAGCTGACAGCAATGATGACGATCTAGCTTGGGCCGACCTGCCATTTCTGGATGGCAGCGTAGAGGAGTCCAACCATAAGTCTCCTCACCCTTACGCGACGCTCAACGTAAAGGCCATCAAAAGACAATTGAGTATCAATGGTTGAACGATGGTCTTTGCGTACATTATCTTTTTCTTAACGAGTTATCATGGTTCCGACTTAGCAATTTTATTTCACGTATTTTCACGTTACTTTTGTTTTCGGTTCTTACGCTGGTCATTTATCTTCACACTGTTGTCTTTTTCATATGCATGGTATTCACGTTTCTTGATCACTTTAGCATAATTATGCAAAATACTGTACTAGTATCATTTACGCTTGCTGTATTACGCTATGACCCGCAACGGCCTTAAACTAGTTACATAGAATTGTATACTATGACTCTTTACGCTTGATTATGCAGCAAGCCAGCAACANTGTATACTATGACTCTTTACGCTTGATTATGCAGCAAGCCAGCAACGGCCCTAAACTAGTCGCTAGTTTACGCAAAACCATATGATGGCCCGCAACGGCCTTAAACTAGTCGCTAGGTTACGCAGAGTCATGTAACAGCCCGCGATGGCCTTAAACTAGCAATTACACTCTATCATTATCACTTAGGTGAAATTTTCAACAATTACGCTCACACTCTACAGTCAAAATGCAAAAAAGAATAAAAAATGTATAACTGACATTTAACGCATCCACCAGGTTTTATAACACGTCTTTTCAGTCATTCGTAAAATGATATTCCACTCAACATCAATAAAACTATGCGTAAATTATAATTACGCATTTCCTCTACTACCACTATCACCGGTATCTCTTAAGTCCGGATCCAACGCTAATGGATTGTCCTCCACTGGGCCGTCATTTCTAGGAATGATTCTTTCACGAAGAATGTCCTCTTTGTGAGGTCCTCGTTCCGGCGCTAGCTCCATGGAAGGACACTCTTCATCGTTTCATTCTTCTGTCTCTTCTTCTGCCTCTTCCTCTGCCTCTTCCTCTGCTTCTTCCTCTGCTTCCGCCACTCCCTCTGCTAACTCCTCAGCTTGTTCGTCTTCCCTATCCTCGCCTAGTACCTGAACACACTAAGCACATTAGCTACACAAGACTTAACATCATAATTAGAAAATGCAAACTAAGTCACGCGTAAACTTACTTGCGATGTCCCTGCTTCCGCAGCAAAAGGAAGCTTGTCCAGGCCAGCCCACAGGCACTCCATAATCTCTTCCTCTGTTAGATCTGGCCATACATCCTCTCCTAAGGCAGCTTCGGCATTCACTTTCCCTTTCTCCACGCTGCTCCAACGGGGTGGGTCCAGGAAGAAAGTAGGGATTGACGTCTGACCCCCAGGGAGAGTCATTGCCCTTTCGGGGGACGCACTTACAGTCACCTGCTCCTTGAACTTCTTGAAAGCTTCGGAAGCTCTGATGACGTCCAGGAAGACTTCCAAGGACTGGGCCCTGACGGAAAGATCGCAGTAGAGTTTCCGATAAGCAATACTCTCCCACTTGTACAAGTGCTTATGGTCCTTCTCCTTCTGCCCCCACTCTTGCACGCTTGCACAATAATCCCTCCAATCCCGACTTTTCTGGGCTAGGAGTTCTATCTGCATCCGTTGTTTGACTAACGCCCGACTGGTCTGCACGCTGTTTTTGATGGTTGTCCAATACCGGGAGTGGTCGACAACAGCGGTATGCCAGTCATCCCCTGTCGCTCGTGCCTGTAGGAAGTCGCACCATGATTTTAAGTCTCTGACCTCTTTGGTCAGAGACTCAACCCTCTGTTCTGACTTCTGCAACCT
>MNCI01016842.1:17395-29335 GCA_015680685.1 Gnetum montanum | reverse complement strand
AAGTATGCTGGACATAACTGAGGCTATTAGAATTCCAACAAGGCACCAGAAAGATAGTAGGATCAAGAAATTAAATAAGAACAACATCCTACGATTTGAAGGGGGATACAATGCTGATCCTCAGAATCATTTACAAGAATTCCATGATTCCTATGCCTTATAGAGCATAGAGAATGAATGACAAAAACTTAAGTTGTTCCCAAAGACATTAGTTAAAGAAGTGGAAAGCTGGTACCATTCTTTAGAACTGAAATCCATTCGTAGGTGGAGTACTATGTTACAACTATTTAATAACAAGTACCAAATGTATTCTTGAGTGTCTAACTTGCGAAAGCAAATCCAAGGCTAGAAACAAGGAGGGCATAAACCCTTAGATGCTTCCATGGGATGATACTATGCACTATTACATCATTGTCTTGGCCATGGTTATTCGCAAAGGGATCAACTACACCATCTTGTGGATGGGCTTAGGCATGAAACGAGAAGAACCCTTGGGACTTATGCCCAAGGAAGACTATCCAAGCATAGGTCCCATTAAATTCAAAGCCTATTAGAGCAAGTTGTTAAGGAAGAAAGTGAGCTATGGAAGAGAGAAAGTGTGGAAGAGTATAACCGAGATCCTTCCCCTAGAAGAGGGGAGTAAGGTTTTGTAAGGATGAAGAAAAGTCACCACTCAAAGATATGATGAATAGAAAAACTTTTCCTATCCAAAAGATGACATTAGAAGTTTTGGCAAAGGTATACCAAATGTGGGATTCCCTAGACAATAGATTTCAAACTGTTCTTAAAATAATAGAGGGGTGTAGAGAGCAAGATAGTGAGAAAAGTAAAAAGAAAGAGGCTGAACATGCATGTAGCAAGGGTAAGGGCAAAGTTGCCATCATTAAAGAGGTTGTGGATTTGGAGATATGTCAATATGACCATCCTAAGGGATGTTGCCCTGTAATCTCACATCTGTAGGAGTCTGAGGTGTATGCACTCAACCCACAATTAAACAAAAGGCAAACACCTGGAAGGTTACCTTATCCTCAAGGTAACCCAATGCAATTCCACCAACCCTTAACATATTATCCCAGTGGAACTCCACCACGACCAATAGAGTAATATTAATAGTGGAAGCACCCAAAATTATGGGGAATGCCATGACCAAGGAAATAGTATCCTTACCGACGACCTGACCTGTATGGATATTACGTGCAGTATCCAATCTTCCCATGTGACTCTACTGGTTATGTTACTCCTCATACTCACTACGAAGCCTGCGAGTATTATGGGACTCCCTCTTCTAGAGGAAATATTCTACAAGCATATCATCCTTCTCATCCAACCGTATCTCTTCCACCAATAGCTCCACTACCACCTGCTCCCGAGATGCAAGGTGAAATCCCTACCCAACCGTAGCAATGTAACGCCACGAGGGCTGTTAACTCTCAACCTACTATTGGTTCCAACAATCACATGAAGAAAAGACCTTTCTTTAGAACCAACAGTCCAACTAAGCCTTTGCAATTACAAGTAGTTGATTCCTTAGATGCTTCAGTATCAATCAAAACTTCATAGCCCCCTTTAATCCAATCACTGCACTCAATGCATATGGTCATACTAACACATGCTGTCATTGATTGGATCAAAGTTGGCCACCTTTCCAAGAAATTATCTAATCCTAGGAATCCCCTGATATACTTACAAATCACTAAAAATGTGTTGTGGAAGGCTATTTTGGATTTAGGTTCTAATGTCAACTTGATTTCTCAAGAAATGTACAAGGCCTGGAACCTACCTCCACTGAAAAAGAGCAACATCAATCTAGAGTTGGCCAACCAGTCCATCATTGTTCCACTAGGACTAGTGGAAGACATTGTTATCATTATTTGTGGTGGTTGTACCTAGCTGACTTCCTAGTGATTCAGGTAAACAACGGTAAGGGGGACTTCCCAATCAGAATGGGAAGAGCATGGCTAAGCACTGAAACATTGTGAAATTGCAAGATTGAAATGGTTCAGCAAAATCCAAAGGTTCAGGCAAAGATTCACGATAGGTTGCGTATCTTAGCAAGTTTTATTTCTTTTGGTTAAGGTTCTGTTACACTACATTACACAGTTCAGCATAATAGTCCCCAAGAAGACTAAGCAGAAATAAAGGATACGCAACAGTAATACCTCAAAGTTTGAATATTTGCTATGTTACGCTGAGTTACGCTATGTAGCGTAATGTGACACAATGCAGCGTAATATGGTACAACATAGAGTAATCATAAGACAGTCTGTAGTATCAAAGATAAGGGATGATTATGCTACGCTACGCTTCAGAGCGTAGTGCAGCGTAATGTCGCAAGCTTAAACTATCATCAAGTAAATGATATTTTGTGGGTCTGGGACATGCGTCGTTCAAACCGCATTCTTCTCTCGATCCTAATCTTATAAATACCCTAGCAAACAATGCTTAAGGGGTGGGTTGTTGATTGGCAAGTGGGAAAACAGAGCAAAAAGTTGACAGATTAACAAATTAGCAGCTTGGCAAGTTTAGCAATTAAAATAGATCTAAGCAAGGCATTGAAAACAGAGGAAAATTGATGGTAACAGAAAGTAGTTCTTAACTAGAGATTCCAAGCTAACAAGCACTTTACTTCAAGCCTAACTTCCTTGTGCCCAGATTTGGGTAGTAACAAGGTAGATTGATCTTTGCTTGTTTAATCTCTAAGTAGCTTCTTATTGGTGGCAGATACTTCATCCAAACCGAAGTCTACTTTGTAAACCCCATTGTATTCTTCATTTTCTTTTTATTCACATGACATATCCTGGATCTCGGGATTGTACATGTTTTCAGATCCAATTCATTGTGCCTTGTTTACATCAAATTTTATAACCATTTTGCATAATTTACATCATGTCATTATCTTCAAAGTTTGATCTAGTAACAGATATCACTTCTCTTGTAAATAGACAACACATTTTTCCATCAAATTATCGCCTCATCGTACAATTGTTGACAAGTTTACTGATTAGTAAGTCTCTGCCTGATCGACAAGACCATTCAGGGAACCTTGGATTCATTTCTCTAACATGGCCCTCGTGTGGATTTGGGGTTAAAACTATGTACACAAAAATTTTCTTGGTGTTTCCAGCGATTGATTTTTTCGTCGTTACAAGCACCATCGATGCTTCACAAAATCGCCTGTTCATGCCTTCTTTCTACCTCTCTTCTGCTATAGCAAAATTCAAATTTGCGATATTTATGGTCTGTTTTGAGCATGAACCATGGATTTATAAATATAATGCTTGAAACTAACTGATTTTTTGCCCAATCGGTGTAGAAGTTTCCCAAAATGCTAGTCTGTCTGTGTGACATGAAGCATGAAGATCGGGGTATTAATCTCGCAGATATCATGTAGATTGCGGTCCAAAATGACCCTAAACTAATGTACAGCTTATCACCTCCTAATCTGGTCGCATTAACTATGGTCTATGCAAAATTTTGAATTCTTTGTTCTGACATGCTAGACACACCACGTTACGTATTTCATCTTAATTCACAAAAGTCGCATGCTTACACCTAGGAAACATAGCTTGCTGTTTTTTTATAAACTGTGCATATTTGTAACGGTCTGCTAAGACCTTAAATTAGCAACTTCTTTAACATGCAACTCTAACAAAAAAAAGAAAACAATAAATTCCTATCGCTTTAATAGCAAAAATAATGTAACAGACTTTGTTTTTGGCGATTATGCAGGACAATTTGCAAATGGACATAGCTTTATACGCATCCCTAGCCCTAACAGGCCCATATGGGGAAATCATTAGATAGCTCAATCATGCACTAATAGGAATAGATGCTTACCTTTGTGACGTAACCATAGCAGCATCAAAAATATCCCTAGACTGGCCAGAATATCTGGCCCGAACCCTAGATCTAGAAGCTGGTGATGTGACTGAGGACCCCTTCAACGAGGTCCCTGTGGTTACGCACAAAGGGGAAAGTAAAATTCTAAGAGTTAGTTCTCTCCTTAACCAAAAGACACAGAACAACATAGTGCAATTGCTCCAGAATAACGCTGCTGTATTCACATGGTCGTACAAAGACATGCTAGGTTTAGACTCGAGACTAATACAACATAACATAGTTTTAGACCTGCACATCAAGATAGTTAAACAGAAGGCACGAAAAATTAAGCCTAAAATCATGTTAGCAGTGTGTAATGAAATCACTAAGCTATACCAGGATGGTTTCATTCGTGTGGTCGATTATTCAGATTGGGTGTCGAACATCATAGTTGTCTCTAAGAAAACGGGGGGAATACGTATCTGTATAGAATTCCAGGATCTAAACAAGGCTACGATTAAGGACAACTTCCCATTACCGAGTATTGAACAACTTATCAATACAACAGCTAGCCATGCACTTATATCGTTTATGGATGGCTTTTCAGGTTATAATCATATTCATATCAACCCAGAGCATCAACTAACCATGACATTCATGACCCCCTGGGGGACTTTCTATTACACCATGATGCCTTTCGGTCTAAACAACACTAGAGCAACTTATCAACGGGCTATGACATACATCTTTAGCAACTACCTCTTAGAGAGATTGAATGACTATGTAGATGACATAGCTGTCAAATCTATGAAGTTAGAAGATCATTCGGAAGATCTGGATTTATTCCTTCAACGATGTCTCAAGCATGACCTATGGCTCAACCTAAAGAAATGCATATTCGAAGTCAAGACCAGACACATGTTGGGGTTTTTGGTATCAGAGACTAACATCCGAGTCGATCTCGACAAGGTTAAAGCAATTGTCAATTTAACACCACCCACAAACCTCAAAGAACTACGCGGGTTGCAAGGTAGGCTACAATTTATCAGGCATTTCATTTTGAAATTAATAGACAAACTGCATCCTATGCAACATATGCTTAAAAAGGATGTTAATTTCAAATGGATCGATGACTGCCAACGAGCATTTGACAATTTAAAAAATGAGTTGCAACACTTGCCAACGGTTTTCCTGCCATAAAGGGATCAGCCTTATTATATTTACCTGGCAAGCTCAGATGCGTCTATAGCTGCATTACTGTGCCAAAAAAGGGACAATGGATCGAAAGCTCCTATCTATTATCTGAGTCATGCTCTATTTGCATACGAAACAAGGTAAAATGAAGTAGAGCATAACTATTTGGCATTGGTTTTCACACTTAAGAAATGTAGACACTATCTTTTCTACAGCCAGGTTAATATAGTTTGCAAAAGAAATGTCCTGCAAGCCATCTCAAAACACTTATACGAGAATAGTAGGATAGCTCATTGGAAAGCTATAATGGCTGAATTCAACTTACATTATGTTGGCCAATCGTCCACTAAGGGTCAAGCTATAGCTGACCAGCTTACAACATCACCTATTAACGATCAAGCTACAGTAGAGCTAGAGTTTCCTGATGAACATGTACATAGTTTAAGCCCTGTACCTACATGCCTCGAGGCTACATTATATTTTGATGGAGCTTCAACCACCAGGGGTGGCAATGCTACCGCAATCATTACACTCTCCCCTTAGGATGTTCACCCATTGGCTTATCGCCTGACGTTTCCCTGTACAAACAATGTAGTAGAGTATAAGGGGTTCCTCAGGGAACTGTTAATAGCCAGAGAACTCAACGTTCAACATCTGGTAATCCAGGGTGATTCGATGCTCGTAATTAATCAAATCACAGGGGTCTATGCCTACAAAGCTACACATCTGCAACCCTACTGCGATATGGCTAAAGATCTTCTAAAATAATTTACGATGATCGACGTCCAACATGTGTCGCGTAGCGAAAATACAGTTGCTGATGCATTAGCCATGCTAACTTTAAATGTGCAGCCACATTTGTTTGCCACCTTTCCTGCTTTAATGATGGAATGTACAAACCCTATCATTCAAGTGGCATAGATCTCTTCATTAAGCGCAGGAGGAACGCCAGAATGGTATGACAACATTAAGACTTACCTTCTACATGGCGAACCACCACACGAGCTAACACCTACATAGAAAGATGTAATCCAAAAATGTGCCAGGAAATGCATCATCATTAGAGACAGTACTCTATATAGACACTCTTTTGATGGGGTATTGTTAACCTAAATTAATACTGACCAAGCTCAAACAATAGTTAGCGAAGTCCACGAAGGGCTATGTGGAGGACATGTAGCCCCACGAGCCATGGCCACTAAAATCAAATGCTTAGGGTATTACTGGCCACACATGGAAAAAGACTGCCTTACCAAGGTTAAAACATGTGACACGTGTCACCAACCAAGGTACATACTACACAAATTACTTGGCCATTCTAGCGATGTGGCCTAGACATCATAGGTCCCATCACGTCTAAAGATTCCGCAAGACATAGCTTCATTATCACTGCCACTAAGTATTTCACAAAGTGGGTTGAGGTTATCCCCCTATGGAAGATTACATCCCAACAAATTTTCCATTTCATCTTAGATAACATAGTAACCAGGTTTGGGCTACCAATGATCATTGTGACCGACAATGGGCCACAATTTAGTAGTGCCGAAACCAAATCTTTCTGTAGTAACCTTGGCATTAGACAATCTTTTTCCTCACCTTATTACCCACAAGTGAATGTTCAAGTAGAAGAAACAAACAAAGTGGTCATCAATTTGTTGAAAAAGATGCTCATCAGCAACAAAAAATAATGGCACTAAAAAATCTTCTATGTGCTATGGGCGTATCGAACAACATGCAGGACAGCTACAAAACAGACACCCTATAGCCTAGTCTATGGATCCAAAGTAGTGGTTCCCTCAGAATTACAAGTTCCCTCACTATGGATGGTCCTCTCCATGGTTATAAATGAGACTTAGCACAACGAGTCTAGGATCGCAGATTTAGACTCAGTAGAGGAGAGACGCATCCAGACGCTTGACACCATCGAAATATATTAGGGTAGATAGAGAGAAAAGAACTGACATAATCTACATCAAAGACCGATCAAGAAAGGAGATTTAGTTCTTAAGACCATTCGTGAACTAGTAGGCAAATTCTCTACAAACTGGGAAGGCCCTTTCTTGGTCGTCGATGCATACGGTAATGGAGCATTCAAGCTAGCAGATATCGACGGCAACGAGCTACCGAACTTGGTGAACGATAAGTACCTGAAGCAGTACTACATCTAGGCATCGGCTCGGCACTAACACAAGGTAACAATCATCTATTACGATGTAAAACTAGCAATGTTGTACACGTCTACTATGATGTAAAACTAGCACTTTTTTCACGTGTCTGCCACGATGCTAAACTAGCAAAATCTTCGACCGTCTGCCACAATGTAAAACTAGCCAGGGTAAGAATCCATGTGCTGAGATGTAAAACCAACACAGACTTGTCCTTGGGTCACGACCCAAAATTGACACCCACAACAAGGTCTACTGAGACCATAAATCATCTCTTCCACCATCCTCTACGACATATAACTAGCACACTATAGTCTGCCCAGACTCTAAACCGCAACCATGGTCCGTTGGGACTTAAAACTATCAACAACGGTCTACCAGGACTTGAAATTGGAATCTGCCAATTGATAGTGCATGAAATAAGTGAGCATGATCATTCTTGCGTAGCATCCCTACCAGATGGAGTGGGTAGCACATTGGGATAGACTCAGCATCGCTATCCTACCAGCATCCTGCTGATTCCTCGGACATGTTGAAAGGCATACTACTGACCCCTCGGAGATGACGCTATGATAGCCACTCCGTAGTTGTAACTTTTGGGGTCATTTTCGTCTTCTAGAGCCCTAAGGAAGCTATGGTCATCCATGACCTTGGAGGCCTCTGCCTGATGTTACCATCAAACTCTGGCTTAGCAGATTCATCTAACTGGTTCTTTGCCCAGTCAGTTGGATATGATGAGTTTGACTGAAGATGGTGAATTCCTAAACCATAGCATCAACATTGCGACCCTTGCCTCTTTCTACGGTTCCTTCATGGCCTACTCTCTCCTTCTCGCTCTAGGCAATACTTGTTTCAACAACCTCCCTAGCGATTAGGATGATCAATTTCATTCTCTATTTTTAGTTGTGTTTGCAGGTCACTTGCTATGAGGATGTTATTCAAAAATGTGTTCACTGGAAGGGCAAGGTGCCAATAGTGTTCTGAGGTGGCTACTCAAACTAGCCTGGCTACTTGGGAGTGCGACCTTTCCTTCCCCTCCATTAGAAAGATTAGTCCACTTTCTCCTTTCTTCATCCTTACAACCACCTTTACCCCCTTCCTTTGTTGTATAGAATGTGAGCATATACAAAGGTATTTCACACATGTATTACTATCAAGTCCATGAACTGGCGTAATGCAACTCACCTCATGGAGCGTAAGTTCACAAAAAATGATGAATCTAAAACAAGTCATCCAGGCTATACCGATAGGCAAATCTAGGAAAAATGGATGTAACAACTCATCCAGGCCAAATACGGGCGTAACACAAGTCATCCATGCAAAGCCCTTCGTATGCAATATAACAGCATAACTTCTCAAGAAAACACCCTTGAGAAGTTGTCTAACAACATGTTGGCAAAAGTTTCCTGCTCACATGCTTGAGTATTCCCCAAACCTTATTCCTACTCACACGCTTGAGTCTTCCCCGAACCTTATTCCTACTCACATGCTTGAGTCTTCCCCAAACCTCCCTCCCTTGCAACTAAAAGATCCCTCCTATACACCTTATTCCCCCTACTTTCTCATTTCCAGGTTTGACAGAGTGACATCTGAGCAACTACTGATGAACGTGTTGGCACCTTCACTTCTACGTTGTTTCCTATTCTTTGTCAATGTCCTTCGGGCGAGCCCTCTGAATGTCAACAAAGAGGGACCATTGAAACACCTTGAAATTGCAAGATTGAAAGGGTTCAGCAAAATCCAAAGGTTCAGGCAAAGATTCACGATACGTTGCATATCTCACCAAGTTTTATTTATTTTGGTTAAGGTTCTGTTACGCTACATTACGTAGTTCAGCGTAATAGTCCCCTGGAAGACTAAACAGAAATAAAGGATGCGTAGCAGTAATACCTCAAAGTTTGAAGATTTTCTATGTTACGCTGAGTTACGCTATGCAACGTAATGTGGCACAATGTAGTGTAATATGGTATGGTGTAGCATAATCATAACACAATCTGTAGTATTAAAGATAAGGGATGATTATGCTATGCTACGCTTTAGAGCGTAGTGCAGCGTAATGTCGCAAGCTTCAACTATCATCAAGTCAATGATATTTTGTGGATCTAGGACATGCGTCGTCCAAACTACATTCTTCTCTCAATCCTAATCTTATAAATACCCCAGCAAACAATGCTCAAGGGGTGGGTTGTTGGTTGGAAAGTGGGAAAATAGAGCAAAAATTTGATAGATAAACAAATTAGCAGCTTGGCAAGTTTAGCAATTAAAACAGAGCTGAGTAAGGAATTGACAACAGAGGAAAACTGATGGTAACATAAAGAAGTTCTTAACTAAAGATTCCAAGCTAGCAACCACTTTGCTTTGAGTCTGACTTCCTTGTGCCCAGATTTGTCTAGTAACAAGGTATATTGGTCTTTGCTTGTTTAATCTCTAAGTAGCTTCTTATTGGTGGCAGATACTTCATCCAAATCAAAGTCTACTTTGTAAACCCCATTGTATTCTTCATTTGCTTTTTATTCATATGACGGATCCTGGATCTCAGGATCGTACATGTTTTCAAATCCAATTCATTGTGCCTTGTTTACATCAAATTTTATAATCATTTTGCATAATTTACATTGTGTCATTATCTTCAAAGTTCGATCTAGTAACAGATCTCGCTTCTCTCGTAAATAGAAAACACATTTTTCCATCAAATTGTCGCCTCAATGTACAATTGTTAACAAGTTTACTAATTAGTAAGTCCCTTTCTGATCGACAAGACTGTTCAGGGCACCTTTGATTCATTTCTCCAGCACAGTCCTTGCATGGATCCGGGGTTAAAACTGTGTACACAGAAATTTCCTTGGTGTTTTTTCAGTGATCGATTTTTTTCGTCATTACAAACACCATCGATGCACACCTAGGAATCCACGATCTTTTCCTAGAAATATCAAAGGAAAATACATTCGAAAAGTTTGAGATGAAGAAGGTTCCATGTATTACATACAGTGAAATAGGGTGTAATTATGTGCAGAGGTCTTGTTTTGTACAAAGTTTAGCATTACCTGCATGCAATCAATGTGCACAAGTGATTAACATACAAAGATGCATGTATGAAGTAGCCACATAATAGGAAGACACCCAGTGGCTAATAGCTGATCAAGAAAGTAGTTCATTCATATGCATGAAACCAACTGAGGGTTTGACTTGTGCTTACATTGATAGCATAGATGCATTAGAGCAAGTCCACTACCAACTTCTAGGTCTTAACCTTGAAAATATCAATTGGGAGAAGTTGGAAATCCCTAAGAAATTTATGCAGGAGCCCCTGGAGCTGAAACCATTACCCATCGATATGGAATACACGCTCTTTAAAAATGAAAAATCGGTAATTATCAATGCTAAGCTTGCTCCTCAACAAAATGAAGAACTACTGAAGGTAATAAATAAATGGTCAAAAGCCTTTGCTTGGTCATATCCCGAATTAACTAGAATAGATCCTAGGATATGCCAACATAGAATTTACACTGACCCCTCCATGAAGCCTCAAAGAAAAATGTAGAGGTGATTGAATCCTAAGCTAAAGCAAGTAGTTAAGGAAGAAATCGAACAACTTCTCAAGGCTAGGTTCATATACCCCATTGTTGATAGCAAATGGGTTAGCCCCTTAGTTATTGTGCCTAAAAAGGAAGGAAAATGAAGGGTGTGCATAAATTTTAGGCTATTAAATATGGCAACAATCAAAGATCACTTTCCATTGCCATTTGTTGACCAAGTCTTAGACATCATTGCAGGGCATCACTATTACAGTTTTCTAGATGGATATAGCAGATATAACCAAATATAAATAGCCTCAAAAGACCAAGCCAAGACTACGTTCACTAGTCCTTGGGGAACGTTCGCATACAAACAAATGTTGTTTAGCTTGTGCAATGCCCTTGCAACATTTCAAAGACTATTTCTAAGAATATTCCAACAACATATAGGGAATGGCGTGGAGGTCTTTATGGATGACTTCTCCACTTATGGAGCAAACTTTGATCAAGCCTTGGACCAATTGGAGCAAGTGTTAAAAAGATGTGTAGAAACTAATTTGAGGCTGAACTGGTAGAAAAGCCATTTGATGGTCCAAGAGGATGTAGTACTAGGGCACAAAATCTCACACACAGGGATAGAGGTAGACCCCAAGAAAATCAAAATTATCCAAAGAATTACCCATCAACTAGAAACTGTCAAAGATAGTTGGTTATTCCTTGGACATACTCACTACTATAGGAGATTTATTGAGAAATTTTCAAAGGTTTTCAAACCATTGGTGGAATTAATGAAAAAGGAAATACCTTTTGAGTGAACCAAGGAATGTGAATTAGCTTTCCAAACTCTGAAATAGAAGCTAGTAGAAACACCCATTCTACAAGCTCCTAACTAGTACAAACCATTCCATATCATGACTGACACATCCAACTATGCTTTAGGAGTTGTATTTACACAATTAGATGACCATAAATATCCTTATTACATCCACTATGCAAGTAGAAGTATCGCTAGTGCACTACTTAACTACACTACCACAAAGAAAGAATTAATGATTGTAGTGTTTGCACTAGAAAAGTTCAGACACTATGTATTGGGATATAAAGTATATATACATACAGATCATAGTGTAATCTACTTCCTCTTGAATAAGCCAATGGTAAGCCCTGTAATCTTACAAGATTTCGATTTAATGATGATCGATCACAAAGGCACCAAGAATGTAGTTGCTGATCATTTATCTCAATTG
>MNCI01016842.1:4661-15811 GCA_015680685.1 Gnetum montanum | reverse complement strand
GGTAAAAATTCAAAGCACACCCCTTAGACATAATAAAGCAATATGGGCTACAAGTGCTAGTTATGGCACTGGAAAGATATGTTACCCATGCCTAAAGGTTTCCTCTAACTAAGGCCCTTTCTTGCTTCCTACTTCTCCATATCACTCTCCTTGGGATGGTGGTCACTCTTTGTGGAAGCATTCTTGTTGCCTCAAGAGGATGGATTGGCCAAGTGTATTGATGCGAGGTCATGAATGTGGTTGGTTTGAGTATGGATTTGGGATGAGTTCTACTTAGCTATCTTAACCATGAAATACAAAAGGGGCTTTACACAACCTTGTTCATGGGATTCCATTCCATTCTCTCCTCTTCATCTTTCTTTCCATTTTCCACCTCATTGTCGGTTTTATCATTAGTTTGTTCTGGGTTGATGCATTGTTTTTCTTTGGTGAATTCTTGTTGGTAAGTTTTTAACTCTTGCTTCCAAATGACATTCCTTGAGCCTATGGAGTCTTTGGTTTGTGGATTTATCAAGGTCTAAAGGGCATGAGCCTACTTTGGGGATGACCCACTGGCATTTCTTTTTGGTGCAATTGTTAACTTCTATCCCTTAAAAATTTTCCATAATCAATCATTTCTTATTTCATCTCCATACATGACATCCATTTTATTGGCATTGCCATTGATATTTTTCATCTTTCTTGTTCCTCATGTTTTTCCATTTTATAGCTATCAGAAGTTCACTCTTAGTTCTGGGGGCCCCAGCACAAATTTTTCAATTTTTTTCATTTTACTAATTGCCTAACCCCTACACCTTGGGTAGTTGCCAGTTATAATTCTTTGAACCAGTTTTTGCCATAACCACAACTTAGCCAATGCACTTCATATCAAGGCAAGGTATCAACTGCATTGTAGATTATCTATCCTTGCTCATTTGTGACTTTGTTGTGTGTGCAGATGGCGATCATACAAACAATGGACTAGGCTTGGAGGAAGCATTCAAAATGGACCAAAATTGAAGCATTTACGAAAGGAGCAAGTTTGGTGGCATGGCTATGGATAAAAAATGGAAGGTGCAATCTTAGCATTGGTGGCAACACACTCCATCTTCTTTCTCTCTCTCTTTTTCTCTTCAAGCTACAAAATAACGGCTTGGATGTCATTTATGTACAAGTGTTCACCACAATTGTCATGAACACTAATGTTGTAATATGCTTATTAATTCGTTCACTAGGCACATTGAGTCTATCATCCCATTCCACCATTCGTTTTCAATTAGTCAATAATCCCATACCTTCTCAATATTTTGTAAGGAACTCGAGGATGAGTTTTCATTCAGTCATGGGGGTATGATAAGAGTGGTTACTCTACTAGTTATTCTAATTATTAGAGTGGTTACTCTAGTAGTTGCTCTAGTATTTTTTCTAATTATTAGAGTCATTACTCTAGTAGTTACTTTAGCAATTATTCTAATTATTAGAATGATTACTCTAATTATTAGAGTAGTTGCTCCCAAGCTTATAAATATAGTGCCCAGGCACATAACTGAAAATAAGTTTTTTAGCAATCAAGTAGCAAAACTCTTGTAGTTTGTTTGAAAGTTAGAGTATTTTCCAAATGCCTAAAATAGGAGGTATAAGTATGGATGGATTTTTATTCAAGCATTATGTACCTAAGCACACCTTGTGTATGACAATAAAGATGAGCTCTTCGATTCATCCTTGTAGCACTTGAGATTTTATTTCTTACACATTTCTTTTATTTTATTTTCTTATGTATTTATTTTATTTTATGCACTTTACATTTCTGTTATTAGCACAACAATTCATTTTGATCAATTAAGCAAATCATTAAACTACACAAGCACGACCACTTCAAGCATGTGTGTAATGCTTGCTAACCTAGTAACAATTAGCATTTGGTAATCCTAGCAGTGTCGCACTAGTTTAGGATGTGTATAGCAAGTGGGAATAGATACTGGTGTTAGGATTAGTTAGAACTTAGTTAATGAGTAGTTAAGTTAAATTAGTCACTTAGTTACCTCTCTCCTTCCCTACTAGCGTAGGACATAAAAACATTAAAGCTATAAAAATCATATGCCTCAAGCTTACTTAACCATACAATCATGACATACAAGTAAGCTTGGGAAGACAACGTTCAACCAACCCATCCTTGTTCCACAAGGGTGCATAAGCACTTAGTCCTTGGAATTCAACCGAATCATGCATAAAATGCTCATATTCATATGGTTGAGCGTAGGGATACCTCAATAGTGAAACACTCATATTCATATTCATATGCTTTCATGGAAGGTCCTCAATAGTGGATTCAACCAGTGGATCCTTTTGACATATGGGGCATCGACTTCATGGGTCCCGTCACACCCATGTATAATGGGAAAGAGTATATTATAGTAGTATTTGACTACTGCAAAAATGGGCTAAAGAGGCAGCTGTTACTGATTGTACATGATCCACTCCTGCCAAATTTATCTAACAAAATATTATGAATAGGTTTAGTGTTCCACGTTCATTAATTTCTAATAATGGGACTCATTTCACAGGTGCCAAATTTAGAAAATTAATGTAACTCTTGGGAGTAAAACATAAATTAACAACATGTTACCATCCCAAGCCAACTGTCAAGCAAAGGTAGCCAACTAAGAGATTACAAAAATACTAACATGAACCATTATTAAATGTAGGAAGAACTAGAGTACAAAACTTAATGATGCTCTATAGGTTTATCATTCAACTTGGAAACTTACTATTGGATATTCTTCCTATACAACAAACTTCCAACACTCCTGATTCAATCCAAGCTCCGTACACTCTCGATAGCCTATGAATTAAACCTTAACCTAAGTCGAGCATAAAAAGAAAGATTGATCAATTTGAATGCGCTTAGAAAAATATTGCTTAGTGGCCCTATCCTTGAATGAGGTAAATAAAGAATTCAACAAGCAATTTCATGACCTTAGAATTAGGAAAGTAAAACTCCAACTAGGAGATAAGGTTCTTTATTAAAATCCCACACATGTACCCCAAAATAAAAAATTCTAAACATTGTGGGAGGGACCTTATATAATTGATCAAACATTTTTCTTTAGGGAAATGATAATTTACA
This sequence comes from Gnetum montanum, assembly GCA_015680685.1. Classification (NCBI taxonomy): domain Eukaryota; kingdom Viridiplantae; phylum Streptophyta; class Gnetopsida; order Gnetales; family Gnetaceae; genus Gnetum; species Gnetum montanum. Next base: position 12,705 of record MNCI01016842.1, on the reverse strand, counting down.
AACCTAGTAGCCCAAATACAAAGTAGTTAGTCAATATCCAACAAGTCAAACCTTTCCTAGAACCAAGACAGGCCATTGTAACTACCACCTTAATAAATGGACTTCCACATTCTATTTTTTAGATCTTCTCCCTCCTATTCATTCATGGGGGAGATGGTCATCTGTGATGACCATTACCATGGCCTCTCAGTTTTTCAACCTTTTTTTGTTTTTCACATTTTGATTTTACAAATTTTCAATTTTTGAAATTTTCTAATTTTATATCATCTTTAGTACCTTTTCAACTTTCTTGACTAATTTACATTTTCTTATATATTTTACTTTTTTTATTTAAGTGTGATATTTTCTCATTTTTACTATTAAATTCACTTTATTATCACAGGACACAATGTTGTTGTTGCTGTTTACTAATGATGGTTTGTGCTTAATGAGTGATTGTCGATGTCTAGTTTCTATTCTTGAATTCTAATGTCTGATGACTTCAACATAGTTTATTTTTCATGGAATAGGTAGTGAGTCCACATCATCCACCCATCCAATGAACTTCATGGTTTTTCTTGTTCTAGGAATTTAAGATCTCTTTTCATTAAATAAACTTTTAATCAATTGGTAACCTTGGTAGTTTTAGAATTATGAAGGATCCAAAGGTTTGTAAAGGATGTGATTTCAAAGAGACTCAATACTCTTTGTACTCTTCTTCTTTCTTGAGTTCTTGAGTGTTTTTCATGGACTTCTTACTATTCTAGAGCACCCAATGATAGGAAGACAAATAATATCATTGCATGGTGTGGTTCCCATCATTTAAAAGAAAAATAATAATTATTGAAATTCAAAGCACACCCCTTCAACATGAATAAGTCCTCACATGGTGTGGTTTCCATTTCAAAAAAATGATGGAAATTCAAAGCACATCCCTTGGACAAATAAAATGGCTACAAGCACTAATTATGGAACTTGAATCACATGCACCTATGCCAAATAGTCCCCTATAATGAAGGCCCTCTCTCTTACTTCCTACTTCTTCTTTCTTCTACTTGTGAAATAGTAGTTGTTTTGTGGAAGCACTCTTGTGTCTCGAGTGGGTGGACGAATCTTAGAGTGGCAATGCGAACTCACTAAAAGTGGATGGTTTTGGTCTAGACTGAGGATGGAACTTCTCAAGAAATTTTAACCACAAATATCATAAGGGGCTTCTTATGACCTCAATTTGGAACTCCATTCCACCTTCTCTATCATCCATCCATGCTTCCATAATTCACCTCACTACCAAGTTCTATGTTGTACTCTATGTCTTAGTCTAACATGTTGGGATTCTTGAGTGGATTCTTTCCAGTTGGTCCTTAACTTGTCATAATCATTAAATCGACTATGGGGCCCACAGACTCCTTAGTTGAGGTTATGCAAGGGCAAAAAAAGAATAAGCCTGCTATGGGAAGGATCCACTTGCATATCTTTTGGCTTGATTAGTTAATTTTCCTTACCTTTAACATCACAACAATCCTATATTTCATATTTTCCATTGTGTAAACCACCCAGTACTCCTTAATCTTTCATTACATTCATCCATTAAATCAAATTTCTCCATTTTTTCAAATTTATATACTTCAACACCTTCTTCTCATGATTTCAAACTATTCTTGGTCTACTAAGCTTTCATTTGATCCTAATTTCATGAAAAAATTCCTTGTATTTTAAAAGTTTTACTAAAGTTAATAGTGGTCAATAGCTGCATCGATGAGGGTTCATCAATGTAGCCAATCATGTTCATGAGGCCCGATTGATGAGGCCTTGTCAACATAGCACAAAAATACTATATATACCACTAAAAACTTTGGAAGTTTTTGCAATTTTCTCATAACACAAGGGGAATTTCTATAATTTTTCAAAGCCCATAACTTTCAAACCATTTGTCCAAATCACTCCATTTTTCAATCCTACACTTACTAGAGTAAGATCTTTATTGTGGGGGCTACAAACCTTAAGGTTTCTAAAGAAATTTTTGAAAAGCTTTTCTAACTCCCCCCAAGGGTTAGTAATCTTAACAACATAAACATATCAACTCAGCCATAATCACAACTTAGCCAAGTGTAAATATCCTTAAGAGTTAAGGTATCCCAATTTTTTTAAGGTTACACAATGATTGCTAATCCATGGTCCTATTGTGATTAAAACTAACACCCAAACAAAAGCGTCCACAAGAAGAAGAACCCTCACAACCATGTGAGAAGCAACCTAGAGCTAGAAGGGGCTAACAGGAACAAGGCTAAGAACAATAAGAGGCAACCCATGCAATGCGACCTCTTCGTGAGGAGCCCAAAGTGGAATCTGTTTGACAGATTCCAGAGGAAGAAGTGCCTACAAAACAATCCCAATGAGGTGAAGCACCTAAACATGTGCTAAGGCTTGAGGTCACTCTAGCTCAAGCCTACCTAGACATCATCAAGTTCCAAGAAATTCAAAGATCATTTCTTTAGGAGATAAGCTTCAAGCCATTTTTGGAAAAAGCTTTAGAGGATGTCAAGACACAATTGCAAACCTCTCCTATGTGGCTAGTCATCATATCTAGTGGGGAATGGTACATGGGAGAGACTTATCTCTTTTGGAATAGCTAAAGGCCAGGGTCCATTATTAAAATCAAGAACATTCAGGTGTCCTACTTGGTGAAAGCCATTGCATAGACACTAGGGTTGCTAGACATTGGACCACAGTTGGAAGAAATATCAACAAAAGGAAATCTTGAGGCAAAAAGGAAATGGACCCAGTGATGCTATGGGGTTGACCATAAGGAGTATGGTGCATTCACATAGGTAGAGCAGATTTATATCAAGATTGCAACCTATCACCTCAATCGAATGGTAAGGTCAAGTAAGGTGACTGCTTTCTTTGCTTAAGCATGCATCACTCTAAGAAAAAAATTTCCTATCAACCTTCCATAGCTAATTTATTTGGAGATCAAGAAGCACTTCAAGGAGAATGAATGTGGAAGGAAAACACTACCCTTTCCATGTCTTATCAAAAAACTTTGCAAAAGGATAGCCATTGTTCACTATTCTAATGACACTCTTAAGCATGCTCCCTTGACCTCATGGGTAGAAATCATGAAAGATAAGATGCCAATGACTACTCAAGAAGAAGAGCTACTACCACCACCATCCACTTAGGAGACAACACCAAAGGCCCATGTAGTCCTTGAGCATCTACATCAAATCCGAGAATAGTTCTTGAGTGAACAAGAGCAACAAGCAAGAATGAGGGGGCGAATCCATCTGTGTATCAACAAATGATAGTCACCTTAATAAGGTGGTCTAAACAGTTATTCAGATGGAGAGGGGTAATCCCATTTTCTCTAATCAAATAATGTAGCTACCTTCAAGGTTGAATCCCAATGCCCAAGAGGTGATAGTGTCACTAGCAACACACCATCTATTCCTAGAAATATTTGGGAATACCATCGCTTTCTTGGTGAGGTTGGAGGAAGGTGAAGAGTCAACTATCTTGGTAATGTAGCACCAAGGGAAGGAGATAGTGGCAGAAGTGATAGCTAACCATGTAGCTGAAGCATTGAATGCACCTGTGGCATCTATACTAGATGTATTTACATTCCAAGATGTGCAGATGTTTGCAGGCATGGTCAATGGGAAATTGAACATAGTCTAGAATGAACACTTGTTAGAACAACTAGTAGGAACCAAGTAATTAGCTTTGGACATCTTTGATCTTCTGGAGAACATCACTACAACATAGTTGGAGCTGCTGAATGCAAGGGGTATATGCATCATCTTGGAAGAGCAACTAGAAATGATCCAAGAGCAAAATCAACACTTGGTCATGGAGGTTGCTAAACTTCATGTCCAACTTGTAGGACAAGTAATCCTTATCTTGGTAGCAACAAGAGATGAAGCTATCAAACAACTTCAAGAATGATTTAAAAAGGTTGAGAAGGAAGCAATAATGACCATCCTCAAATAGTCTATGGAAAAAGCTAAAATGCACTCAATCAAAAAGAACTTAAATTAGATGCACCAAGAGAATGAAACATTGACCATGCAAAATCATTTTTGATGCTCAAAGAGATAAAATGTAGGATTTTATTCATCAACACCAAGAAAAACTTGCCAGAGTCAATACTAAACTAAGGAAATTGGTCATGGAGAATTGAAATCTATCAATGGAGGAGGTATGCACTTTATGAAACAATTCTACCATCGATATCACTACCTAGAAGAATGAACCTCTCAAATTTAGGAAAGTGAAAAGTCACTACAGGGACTAGGTTTGTTTCCAAAAAGAAGTAAATGAAAAACAAATCTAGATGACAAAGCCAAAAATAAATGAAGCCCTGCAACAACTCCAACAAGGAAGAGTGATGTGGTAGCCCATCCTTGACGAGATTGATGCCTAAAATAAAGTAGAGATTTGGTTCAAGGAATTGTAGATTGAGAAAATGATAAAGTATATGGAGTTGTCCAATCTCTATTATGAAAACCTACCAATGTTGATAGCTAGACAACCATAGCTGAAATTGGAGAAACAAGTGGCTAGCTCATATCTACTATACAAGGTTGAGTTCAAACACCACAAGGACACCAAACAGACACTAAACTCAAAGTTCTTAAAGGGTAATTCACCAATCAATGATCTATTATTGAAACCTATCTAGAAAAATGAATGACTATCAAGAGCTAAAGATCACAATGAGAGTGTTCAACATTGAATGTAAACAATTCATTGCCTACTTCATCAATGCCAAGGAATTGTTTCCAATAATCCCATGTCGTTGGGATGTACCCATTCCAACCCACATTGGGGAAGCTACATGGATGATGCATGATCTTTGAAGTAAGGAGAAAAAAATGAAAGCACTGCTAGATTCTTTTTTCCTCCCACTTGAAGTTACAGTAGTACCAAGACAACCATAACCACCTCAACCACCACCAATGTGTGAAGTTAGTGAAGGCCCCTCGAAGCCTTAGCAACCACCACAACCTAGGACCATCTAATCTTCTTCAACATGTTTTACACCATCAAGGAACATGTTGTCCAATTTTTAAAGACTTGTATCCTGGTGTTTAATTTCTTGTTTGAAACACCACCATTTTTCTAATGTGTTGATCCATACACCCAGGCACTCCATTTTTGTCAATCAGTCAGTTGTTTTATTGAAGAAAATTCAATCAATAATCCCATACCTTTCCAATTTTGTAAAAGAACTCAAGGATGAGTTTTCATTCAATCATGGGGGTATGATGAGTCATCATTGGTTGGCTATGTTGACAAGCCCTTGTTGACATAATTGACTACATTGATGAGGCCTCATCAATGCATCTTGCCCTACGTCAACAAGGCCTCATTGATGTAATGTCTATCTATCACCTATAAACATGCATGTACCAATTGCATTTATGGAAATCTAGATTTTAGTAGTAGTAAAGCTCTTGCATTTTTTCTATTTGAAAGTTAGAATTTTTTCCCCTAACTGCCCGCAACAGGAGTCATTGAGTGTATGGATCTTTATTTGAGCATTCTTGTACCTGAGCATGATAGTGTGTGCGACAATAAAGGCTAGCATTTTGATAAACCTTCTAGCACATTTGATAGATTAGCTAATTTATTTATGCATTTAATTTTTTAATTATTTATTAATTACTTTCAATTATTTATTAAATGTTTCCCAATTATTACATTAATAAGACAACTAAATGAGATAGATTACACACATAAGTATGACCGTTTCAAGCATAACACATATTCACTTGGTAATCCCAGCAGCATTATTGCTTTGTATGCCCAGTAGCATAGTGCACGGTCACCCAACAATGGATACATGGGTTTAGGATGTGTATGGAAAGTGGGAATAGATAGTTATGTTAGGATTAGTTAAATGCTAGTTGATTAGTTAATTTAGATTAGTTAATTAAACTTATTTTATCTACATTTTGAGCACCAAAATATAAAATGATAAAATGATAAAAATTAGATGCCTTAGTTACACTTAACCATACAAACATACTGTTGGCACATTTGGCCATTCCATGGAACAGTTGGAATATTTTATTTAAAATTGGCACAATCCCTGATTGTAAATTTGCATTTTTAGTATTGTGAGTTGATGGGTATTTTTGAAGAAACATCCACTAGTAAATAATTTTGATGTTGAGGCCTTCTTGGAAAGCAAGATTAAAATGCCTTTATTGAAGATTGGAATAGCAAACAAAGGATGAAATTATTTACCGCAAAAAGCATACTCCCCGCTAATGTTGGATAATGGATTATTAAGATCCACTTAAGAGTTGGAAGCATACGAAAAACCTCATGAATGGATTACCAACAGGTTTTAAATTTCATTTGGTAAATTTAATTAACAAAGGATGAGAAGGTTTCTGTTGCAGAAAAAACCAAATAAAACAGCAAAAATATCAAAGACGTCGGCATCGGCTTGGGCTTGGGCATCACCCTGGGCATCGGCATCGCCAAAAATGGCTTCAAATTCTCAAGGAATACTTCCAAATCCTACGAGGGAGGACTACGCATGAGTGGAGGACAGATGGCTAGTGGCGAAAGGATGCACAGCGATGGATGAGAAGTCAGAAGCAGACGGAAGAGAAGCCTCAGTTGCGTGCATAGCAGCTACGACCTCGGCTTTGACCAGATCTGGCAGAGGGAGGCGCAGCCAGCGGGCAAAGAAGCAAGTATTCACCTCATTTGGGATTGATAGGGTTTCTAGGTGTGATCGAGGTTTTGATCGATCCAGAGATGCCTCGGCCACGTATGCCGAGGGCGGTGGCAGTTCTAGGTTTCACAGATCCAGCAGAAGCTTCTCCTTGAAGCACAACAACGTCGGCTTCAACAATGGTAGCAGAGGATACAAATTTTCTCTGCTCAAGGATAAAACACCTTGCAAAATTTTTGTATAATCATCAAAACCGGAAGAGCACTTGTGAGAGGCGAAGGTTAGAACGGTTGCAGAATCTTACGGGACACAGGGTGACATTTCCTAACGTGGTGGCTAAGCCTTCTCCCGTGATGGCAGTTGTTGGTAACGATTTTCGGCAAGGCAAGATAATTGAAATTAGTTGCTGGCAGTTCCAGGCCTGGCACCTTCACATTTGGGCTTGATATTTCGTATTTAAATTTTTCAGCCATTTTCATAAGGGTGAAAGTGCACATGAATTATTTAGGATTAAGGTACCAGCAACATTTATGCCAAGGTAGATATTATGTTATCACCTTGTTTATAAAATCACTAAGAACTTCAATAAGCATTCTTCAAAATTTTAAAACAAGTAAAAAATGAAAGGCTATTAAAGCTATAATTGTAAACAATTATATGAAATTATTGGATTTATTTTTCAAAAGAAATATTTATCTCCTAACTTCCTAACTTCCTAAGTTAATACTCGCTAACTTGTTGGGCAAGTTACTTGGGAGAGAAGTTAGGTAAGATATTTTTGAATATGTAACTTCCCTACCTACCTTGGAACCCTATAAAAAGGCTTCAGGGATCAAGGAGAAAAAGGACTTTTGGGGGGAAAAAAAACATTTTGATACATCATACTTTGGAAAGCTATTAGCTAGCACTTAGGCTCTCACTTGAAGACACACTTTGGGTCTTGAGAAGAGCATTTTGTAAAGAAGATTTGTAAAGAAGATTGCTTGTGAGATGGCTTGCTAAAGAAAAGATTTCAGCCTCTTTGTCATGGTCCTGTGAGTTATGTATTTTATTTTTTATTTTTTTAAAATCGTTTACCTAGTGGTTTAGATAGTATAATCCTTGGCAAATAATTTTGGGATTTTTAGATTGCTCTTACTGTTCTTGTTGCCCGATAAGAATTTCTATTAAAATTTTTCCATAGAAGCGCTTGTGTTTAAAAGCCTTAAGAGCATTTTAGTAGTAAATTTTATTATTGTGCAATGTGTGGGAACAGCTATTGAGATTGTTGTAAGAGAGCCTCTGCTTGTAGTCATGCCATTGAATAATTCAGTAGTCGAGAGGATTCAGAAAATCTTTGGTATTTTGATGGGACCAGAATAGCTTCTTTTTATC